>CM076575.1:963840750-964089171 GCA_034641835.2 Pinus albicaulis
CTATACTCTTACAGAAAACCATAATTTTTACTCCTCTCATTTATGAGCATGGCTATGAAGTCTTTCGACTATTTCAAAAGAATCGAATCAAATGAATACCATAGATTTTTCCCATGGTAATGATCAAGGAGAAAGGCTATAAAAAGGAATTGATCGTCATCATCTCGGTGTTCACTAGTGAGGTCGATTTGGCTCCTCCATATAGGAATCTGGGATTACGTTGTTTTATTTGTAATTCCGGTCGACTCTTTCTTTCAGATTCCCTGTTGCCAGACTCTAAAGTCAAAAGGTGTCCAAGTTCCTATTTTTTCTTTATAAGTGACACACCCAAACCAATCATTTACATGATTTAAAAGTTGTCTTTTGATTACTTGCAGTTAGTTATCTATGGCACTGGCAGGAGAATTGCTTAGAGCCATGGATAAGCACCAAATTACTTTTTTACTAGGGTTACTGATCACATTCATGGTTTTTGCTTCCCATGCAGCTGAAGATATTAGGGACACTATAACCTTAGGGGCCTCAGTCACTGCAAATCAAACCAGAAGATCTCAAAATGGGACATTCGAGATCGGATTCTTTCAACCCAAGGGAACCAATAAATGGTATGTTGGGATCTGGTATGCCCAGATTGCAAAGCAGACTGTTGTATGGGTGGCTAACAGAGAGCAGCCATTAGAAAACCACAATTTTACTCCTCCCATTTATGAGCATGGCTATGAAGTCTTTCGACTATTTCAAAAGAATCGAATCAAATGAATACCATAGATTTTTCCCATGGTAATTGATCCGGATTTATGCAGGAACGCAACAGAATAAACATATAAACATAAATACAGAGATGTAGCAGAAATAATGCTTCATTTCATTAATATCAAATAACAGAAATATGCTTACAGGCATAATGGAAATAAAATAGCTAGGGTGCTGGTAGCGAATCTCTGAGAAGAGATGTAATGGCTACAGACCTCTGAACTATGTTACAATGAGGCTCGAGGGCCTATTTATTGTTGAGAAACAATGTAGAATCTGAAACGTCCAAAAACCTAACCGTAGGAGATGAGGCGCCAAAACTGTGGGCGCTCGTTTGGGTAAATTGGTGGTTCAACTTCCCGGGGGCGTAACTTTGGCACCCGATCTCCGTTTTACGCGCTCAATAGCTCGTTAGAAAGATCTATCCGAGGAGTACAAATTTTGAATGAGCAACAATGGTCCATGGACCCATGTCATGGACCAATGTTGCTCTCTGTTTTCCCAAAAAACGTCGTTTAGGGCCTCAAAACGGCTCCGAAAGTTCAGGACCCAAAAAACTACTAAAAATAGTAAGTTTTGTTGCAACTTGAAAATTGAAAGAACTGATGGTGGGGGTTCAAATGGAATAGGTGGGTGGCCACCAATATCCACCTGGATCATTAAGGCCCCGAAACGGCTCCAGGAGTGGAGGACCCGAAAACCTGCTAAAAATAGTAAGTTGTGTTGTATGTGAAGAGCTGCAAGAATTGATGGTGCTAGTCCAAATGGAGTAGGTGGGTGGCCATCGATATCCACCTGGATCATTCCTCCCTCCTTAGGAAGCAATGGTCCCCATTGCGTTGAGATCCTCCATGAGATGAGGCAAATTTTGTTGAACTGAGTATTAGATGTGTTGAAGATGTCAAGGACCTGCGGGTGGACATGCTGGATGCATTTAGTAAATTTGGTTTCTTTATCAGCCTCAGACAGTACATGTTTGGATTCTGTATGTGTAGTTGCATGATGTATGGCAACATCAGGCGATGGTGCGTTGGGAGTCAGATCAATGGAGTGCTTGTCCTGATAGTGTAGAGGAACCTCTATGAGTGAGGGGAAAACTTCCTCGTATTCCTCCATGACTTTGTCCATCTGCTGCAGTCGTGCAAGGGAGCCCTGTTTCGAGGTTGTGGCCACAATACTTTTCTTTCCCCGTGAGTGAGTTGTAAGGAAAATGAATTTCCTGGTTTGGGAAACAATCTTACTGCGTTGTTTTGCAGTAGTCAAAGAGATGACAGGAGGCGGTACCACCTCCGGTATCCTGTACAAGTTATTTCTCAAAGTAATAATAACAGCACGAGGCCTAGACTCATACACAGCATGTCGCCTCCACAAGTATGGTTGGCCCAATAATACATCAGCTACATCAAGAGGAGCAACATCACACAATACCTCATCCGTGAATGGCTTGATACTGTATGGAAGTCGGCACTGCTGGCGGATGCGGAGATCTCTCCTTGGGTGGAGCCACCCGATGGTATATGGCTGCGGGTGTGCTATGGTTGGTAGGCCGAGCCACTTCACGACGTCTGCTGAAATGAGGTTCTTTTGGCTTCCGCTATCGACGAGAAACTACAGCGGAGAACCCTTCACCCACATCTGCGACTGGAAGAGGTGCTCCCCCTCCTCTGGATCCTCTGGACCCTCCTTCTGGATCTTGGTGGTGGCAACAATGGCACTAGGATCCGCATCAATGATCTGCTTCCCTTTGTCATTACCTTTGTCTGGTTCTAACTCAGGATCAGAAAATGCATCTGATTCGGGTGCCTTTAGTTCAGCCACCAAAGATCGTTTGGCCCGACACTCGTTTGTGCTGTGAGTGGGGCTGTTATGAAATTCACACCACTTCCCTGTGTCCTTCTTTGGATTTGTGGTATTGTTCTGAGTCGCATTGCTTTGGCCTTGCCCCTTTTTCTTCGGTTCGGGGGCACCTTTCGGATTCGCAGATCCAAAGTCTCGCTTCTTTTGCTTAAATTTCTGCTCGATCTTGGCGGCATAGCGATATGCCGTGCCAAGTGATGTAATGTCGAGGAACTCCATTTCCTCCTGAATGTGTTTGTGCAGACAGCCGCGGTACTTGAGCACCAAATGTCTCTCTGAATCTTTAATACCCAACTTTGTGCGCAGGGTATGGAACAGATTCGTCAGTTCGTGCACATCTTGATCCTTTTGTTGTCGCAGTGTGGTCCATTGGATGTATTTGTCCTCATAGCTCCCCACAAGGTAATATTGTTCCTTGATGCCGTCTCGGAACGAATTCCAAGTCGGTGTGGTCGAGAACAAAGAGGGTTCCCCTTCGCCCTCTTGCTCATGGTAGGTTTCCCACCAGTCTTTGACATGGGGGGCGGCTTTGAGGAGTGCAAAAATAATCTTTTCTCGGTCAGAGAAGTCATGGACCGAGAAATACCCTTCCAAAAAATTTAACCATCTGCGTTCTGGCTGCCGTTCGCATCTATTTTTCCTTCAAATATAGGAATGTCAAAGTTTACTCCGTACTCAAGGGAGTGGCGCCCTCTAGAGTGGCCGTTCGATGTAGATGCGCCCTACATGTGCGTCGCTGAAGGATTTGAGCAAAGTTATCCATCATCGCGTTCCTTTGTTTCCCTCGAGGGCCTCCTCGAGCAATATTTTGATAGGATCTCCTGCTCCCTCATATTTCTTTTCGTCCCCCATGGGCGTCCGTCGAGGTTTGCGAGGCTGATCTTGCAAAGGTTCCACCAGATCAAGCCCTAGCTCCTTATACCCCGACCGCGTTGGGGACATGCAAAGAAGGATCGAGAAAAAGCAGACCGCTCTGATACCACTGATCCGGATTTATGCAGGAACGCAACAGAATAAACACATAACCATAAATACAGAGATGCAGCGGAAATAACACTTCATTTCATTAATATCAAATAACAGAAAGATGCTTACAGACATAATGGAAATAAAATAGCTAGGGTGCCGGTAGCGAATCTCTGAGAAGAGATGTGGTGGCTACAGACCTCTGAACTGTGTTACAATGAGGCTCGAGGGCCTATTTATTGTTGAGAAACAATGTAGAATTTGAAACGTCCAAAAACCTAACCGTAGGAGATGAGGCGCCAAAACTGTGGGCGCCCGTTTGGGTAAATTGGTGGTTCAACTTCCCGGGGGCGTAACTTTGGCACCCGATCTCCGTTTTACGCGCTCAATAGCTCGTTAGAAAGATCTATCCGAGGAGTAAAAATTTTGAATGAGAAACATCGGTCCATGGACCCATGTTGCTCTCCGTTTTCCCAAAAAACATCGTTTAGGGCCTCAAAACGGCTCCGGAAGTTCAGGACCCAAAAAACTGCTAAAAATAGTAAGTTTTGTTGCAACTTGAAAATTTAAAGAACTGATGGTGGGGGTTCAAATGGAATAGGTGGGTGGCCACCAATATCCACCTGGATCATTAAGGCCCCGAAACGGCTCCGGGAGTGGAGGACCTGAAAACCTGCTAAAAATAGTAAGTTGTGTTGTATGTGAAGAGCTGCAAGAATTGATGGTGCTAGTCCAAATGGAGTAGGTGGGTGGCCACCGATATCCACCTGGATCAGTAATGATCAAGGAGAAAGGCTATAAAAAGGAATTGATCGTCATCATCTCGGTGTTCACTAGTGAGGTCGATTTGGCTCGTTTTCCTCTTTATTAGTTTTTTTCCTTTATGGTTTGATAATGGGACAAATATCTGATGTTTTCTGAAGTAGTGTGTTGGAATGATCGATTTGACTTGGCACATGCACTTTTTCAACTATGGGATGATGATATGAAAGTATAGGGATGCATGTAACACTACAATTCACCCAAACATCGACTAGAATCTCTTTGCAGAAATATACACACTGTAATATGCATAATTATCGACTGAGATATATTTCTAGGTACAAAGACATCTACAAAACACTATCATATGAACACAAATCATTCAAAATATATTTTGCAGGGATTTACATGTCTAAATCAACGCACTAGGATTTGGGAATCTAAATGAGAACATTGAAAATTAAAACATCAATTGTGGGAGTAAGCATGTCAACTTGTAGAATACTAGAATGATCTTAATGAGTGTATTGTTTAAAGGAGGCAATATAAACTCGAGTCATCAATAGGTTTTGATCACAGAAAACCAAATGAGTTTTGGAACAGTGCACAAGGTCACATTTAACTTTTAGTATGTTTTTTTGAGTTTTTTATATCCTTGGGTACTGAGTTTTTTTTAATTATGCGATACAATTGCAAAAGATTGGTTGTGGCATAATCTTATTTATATGAGAGAGTATGGTGTCGATATCATTCTTGTTATTTTTATTACTAGATGAAGGATTTTTGTAGGGAACTAATCCTCACTATATTGGAGAACTCTTGATGGCTTGTTAAATGTATACTAACCTTCATATTCTTGTGACAAAATTTTTGGAAATATTCAATGCTTGTGGGAGATATTCATTATGTTTTATACCACTCGATAGTCGCTGTGTAAGTGTTCGTTATAATTTCTGAGGTGAGTGCTTTTCCGTTGGTCTCCATACAATTTTAATAGATGTTTCCAAAAGCCGTTATGCTAATGATTTTAACTATTTAAATGTCCAGAAACCCTGAAGCCGTTTGCAATTTTTCACTCATTATCTTCAAAACTAAGATTTAGATTCAACGTCTTTTGTTCAGATCTAATACACATATAATGGAAGGTAAATTTATTACTTTGACTATCTTTTTCATAGTTCATAACTAAGGTTATGGTGTAATATAGATATATTGGAAGATGGATACACTAGTTTTCAGTTGGAGCCTTATATTTGTTAAGGCATGCCTTTTTCCATTGTCTTTCCAGGTGTTATATTATAGATTTACATGTAATATAGATATAATATTTAGAAACTAAAATTGGTGTAAGATTGATAGATTTATTCCACTAAAATTATGTAATTAAGGTCCTTTCTCTATGATAAACTTGCATTATGTGTATAAAACATTGATTAATTGCTTAAAATAGTGCTTATGTATTTTTAATCAATGGAAAATTACACGAATTTCACAATGGGAACCAATATATACTTGTTGATGTATGCATTGCATTGATTAATTGATTAAGAGAGTGTTTATAGAGCAATATAGACTGAACTGCAAGCGCACAGTGTCAGTCTATCTCTGTTACAATGCCAATCCGTACATCAAGTTACAAACCCCCCGAGTTCTTATTTTGAAGGATATCACAAACACCATAAAGGAAATGCAAGTACTCTTTTAGGGTCAGAAAAGAAGAACAAAAAAAATCATTTGGTGATACAGAATCTCTGACCATTTGGTGTGATTAAGGCTATAGGATGCTATAAAGCAATTGCTAGTACTCTGTTAGGGTCAGAAAGAAAACAATAAAATCGTTTGGTAGTACAAAATCCCTCACCATTTCGCGTGATACTCACAAAAAAACAAAGACAGAGACATACCGATTAATAAGGAAACAGAGACCGATAATTACATCCAATGGAATGCAGGAAACAGACCGATTAATAAAAACAAAGACAGATAATTACATGCAATGGAATGCAGGTTTCGCTCCAAAAAACCGATTCTCTGATTCCACTGCTCCGGACACTGCAACCCTGATGCGACGAAAAAAATTGACAATGAAAACACGAATCGGGATGAAAACCGATTATTTATGCGCGCGGGTGATGAAACGAGCATTTAAATGTGGTTGGTCGCCGGCGGACGTGGGGGTGGCCGGCGGACGTGGGGGAGGAGCGGTGGGTGGCAGAGGAGGGGCGCTCGCGGGAGGAGAGGCAGAGCTGGTGGGGTCCGTTAACGGCCCGTTACCGTCCACCGTCCTCCGTTTTCGTTTCATAGACATTTTCATTTTGATCGTCACCGGAGAGAGGGGGTCGCCGCAGCCCGACGATCGGGAGCTGTCACATCAGCTCCGGATTCGTATACACACAGACTCCTCTGTAATAAACCAGGATAACTTGCTTCTCACGTCATGCATAACCATGTATCATATTCCCTCCCGCTCCCATTAAGCGCAGTCCCATTAATTCAATGCTTTTTAAGTGCAGTGAAATTTTAAGAGCTCCGTCCATGGCAGTTTGTTGAACGCGCGTTCTGAATGGGTACGCAAGCCGTTTCTGTTGCATTTAATAAATGATTTCTTCGTAAATTCACGGTACAATGCGGGGGCCATTGTTTATCATGTGACCTTTTCTTGCACCCAGGGGGCGAGCACAGGATTTGTGGGGCAGTAAGTAGCTTTTCGATTTGGTGAAGAATCATTATCTTCGACCCGCCATACTTTCACTGACCCATCCATACTCCCGCTGTATACAAGAAAGCCACCGGAAATTGAAACGTCAACGGTGGCCGCTATGGACTTTACGGGTCCATTGTGGCCCTGCAACACCGCCAACCACGAATGGAAACTACCGATAGGGTCCCGTCTCCATATCTGAATCGTCTTATCCGCCGACCCGCTGAAAACAAGATTCTTAACAGTAGCCAGACACAGCACTGCATGCCCGTGGCCTCTTAGAAACCCGGTCAGTTGCAGCGTCGAATTCATGTAGAGGGGCTTTTCACGTTCCCAAACATTAACAGCCCCGTCAGCCGATCCTGAGTAGAGAATCGCTCCGTCTGTGCTAAGGGCGAGCGCGTTCACTGCAGCAGCAGATTGTTGGACGCTGAGAGTTTGTGTGAGCACATGCTTTGCCTTTGCCTTTCCCGGAATTGGAGCCCATACTTTGACTGTGCTGTCAGCGGAAGCCGTAAAGAGCAATCCATCCGCAGCAACGGCTACGGAATTGACGGCATCGTCGTGAGCCACGATCGATTCAACGCATTTCCAATCCCGCTTTCTCCACACCTTCACTGTTTTGTCCCACGAACCCGAATACAGCACACCACGTTCTTCGTTATAGGCAAGCGAGGAAATGGTGTCGATGTGCTTGATCCAAAGGGCACTGTGATGCCTCCTAACCTGTACATAATTTTTGGAATTCAGAGAACTCTGTATTTGATCTTTCATGGTAGGAAGTGCGCATACTCGCCTGTAAGCGCCAGAATCTTTTGGACGCCGGTACCATACGCGGATTTTCTGGTCGCGGTGGGCGCTGAAAACGTAGTCCCGTGCAATCAGCAGTGCCTTGACGAACCCGTTGCCAGCTTTAAAGCAGCCGCATTCTTGAAAGGTGGGGTGTTTCCATACACGAATGTTTTCACCCTCTGAACCCGTGTAAAGCAGGCCGTCGCCAGACACAGCGAGTGCATATACGTGGCCGTCTTGTCTCACCATCGTAGCGATGCATCTATAGGATTTACCGTCCAGCAAGGGCGTCAAGTGCGGGGAGTGCAGAGGAGACTGCATGGATGTCCACTGCGAAGGACACGCCGAAGCGTTGCTATGTATGTATATTTGGACTTCTGGTAAACAAAGTTAGAAGTCGTGTGTACTATTAAGAAACACGTGAAGAGGCAATGGTAACGAATGATGAAGTTTATCGGATGAAGAGGATTAAATTCAGGACAGGACCACTCAAATATATATTCGCAGCAGAATTCTTCTGTAAGAATTGAAAGACATGTGTCGAACTGTGAAGGAGATAGGGTGAGAAGACACGCAACAGAGGAAGCGTTTCCATCACATTCCTAATTCAGTATGAAGGAATAAAAGACAACCAACTGTAGAATGTATAAATGAAACGTAACTTTGGAGACTTTGGCATTATTTAACACCATCACGTTTACTTTCGGCACCAGAGTGCAAAATCCAGAGTGCACTGGGCATCTAGTAAAGTGGAAAATTCGAAATGTTTAAATTTTAAATATTATTAAATTATTAAATATTTTTAAAATTGTTATGTTTAATATTATATTTGTGCGTGTCTGATTTGATATTTAACATTTAATATTTGATTAAAAAATATAATTTTAAGTTGTTAAGAAGTATTTTAAAACACGTAAACGAGAAATTGCGATTTACTAAGAATTATATTATTATATTTCTGTGAAAAAGACTGAAAATATTTGAACTTTTCAACTCCACATTTTAAAATTCCATTTCGGTTGGAATAATGTAAATGCACGAGTTCAAAACTTATGAGTGACTTATGAGTCCAGCTGAACGTTTTTTAAAATATTTTTATATTCTTTTGTTGTTTTGGGTTAAGGAGTTGACTGGGGATCAAAAGCCCTTGGATTGGCTATTTAGTGTGACAAGCGAGAGTAGTAACTCGTTCACCTAGAGTTTGTGGAGCACACAGGAGAAGAATATGCCTGGGAAGAATATGATTGAGATTGAAAAATCAAGCCAAATCCCAGTTTTTTTCGTTCAAATTAAGTAGTTTTTGAAAATTGTTTGAAGATTATTTTGATATTCAAAGTATATAGGATCATCGTAATGGTATAGGAAAGAAAAGAAAATCCATGGAGATGAATAAAAGGAGGTGTATTGGGACTTAAGAACAAATTCTATTTGACGTGATGCATGAGATTGGGATGTATTTTTTAAGAAAATTAATATAGATGAATATAGGAGGGGCGTTGTATCTGAATATTAAAAAAAAAACTAGTTGTACTTAAATAATTTTATTAAGGAGATGGATGAGATCATTATGCATTTCTTATTTGATGTTGTACACTTTTCCTTATTTGATGTTGTACATTTTTTATATTTAAGACTTTAAGTCAAAAAAATCTATCTTTTGTTGTCTTTCAAGAAAGGGATCATCTTATTAGAAAATTTTATTAATGATATTCAAAGGAGTCAAGGCATACAACGAAAAAAAATAAACCATTGTTCACTTTTATAAGAAAATGAAGACTTAATTTTAATATGCTTCCAATATGATAGATAATAATAATAGTAATGGTAACATATGAATTTTATTTTGGGTGGAGAGTCCAATGTACATTAAAAATATTTTTAATTGTTATATCTAACAATTTGCACTAATTAAATGTTTATGCATCTTCTTTTGTTTGGTAAAGCTTAGAAGCATGTTATGCCTAAATCATTCATCAATTGGAGGCCAAAAGAGGGACATAATAATTTCCCTCATTGAGTCATCAATCACTGCAAAAGGACCAACACACTATTGGATAATGTATTTTGGAAAATGGGTGGTGAAGCTTAGAAGCACGTTATGCTTAAATCAACTTTTAAATAGAGATAAATCTTGATGTGATGCTTGTACATTTATGTCTTTCAATATGTTAAGAGTGGCCCATTCTATTGGTGTCCCTTTTCAACTCTAATAAATGTAGAAGTAAGGCAACGCAAATGAAATTGGAAAAAATATGTCAAGGCATGATGAAACTAGAAGACGGAGAATTCAAGCCCAAAAGAGGGAAAGAAGAGGGCCCCTTAATCAAGTCAACAATCACTACAAAGGAATTCATGCTTTGTTGGATAATGTCCTTTGGAGAGAGCCTAGGGACAAAGGGTCTTAGTTGTGTAATCATTGGAAGAGCCTTATAGGGATCCCTATAATGAGGATGATCACTCCACAGGACCAATTTTGGTGAGAAGAATATTTGAATGGAGGAGTATTAGTTTCTCGATTGATCATGGAGGGTAGTAATTGTCTATATGGAAGGATTTTGGATTTTGGGGTCTTTTGGAGAATTTTTTTTCCATTAGACCATTGATGTTTGATCTAGAGTGTCTAAATTAAAGAGTTGCAAGATCATCGACAAAGGTAATCAACCTACTAAGGGGAGATGGTTTCTACAATAAATATGAGGTTGTGTTGATGTGATATCCAAAAGGGGGTGTTGGAACTCTAGAAGTCACATGCTACCACAAAATGGCAAGGTAGCTAGTGATAATTAGGTGATCATCTTGATGGGATAAAACCAAGGATGTCCACACAAGGACCATGGTCTATGCTTGGAAATCTACCCTATGAAAAGAAAGGAGCATCTCTAGTCCAGGGAACAAAAAAATGTGGTGAAAGAGACACTACACTCATGTTAAAGAGAAAAAAATCTCCCCTTGATATTATAATAAATAGGACATGCGAATATAAAGTGTTTGACCATAAGTTGCATTAAATTAGAATATACGAAGTATGGAACTCTTCCTAACCCTTTAAGATATATATATTATAACGATATTTTATATTTTCTTAAATACAAATATACATTAATGCTATTTTTAATCAATGAGTTAAAGCTTTATTATGTTTTTCATTGAAACTATAGCAAAAAAATAATCATAAAATACATAGATCACCATTACAATACAATTACATAAAACAATATTTTATTTATTTAGTAATTTTTTTTAATTAATTATGAATTTTGAATTTTCATTCTATCTATAATTTTAATAAAAAATATTCATTAATTATAATTTGAATAATAATTTTTAAAAAAATAATTATTTTTCAAAATTATTTCTCTTTTTCTCTCATACACAACAATTTTCTCTTTTTTTTTCTTACACACCAATAAAATTGTTTTTCATTGCACATCATATATCAACTTATTATTATGAAATGAGATTTCAATTTCTTAATATATTTTACCCTCTTAAGTGATAATAATGTAAAAAAATTAGATTATTTTATATAAATAAATAATTTTTTTAATTCTATGATAACGTTAAAAATATCTCTATATATATTTAATAATAAAATTAATTCAAAATATATTACTGAATAATAAAAAATTCTATTCTCAGTATGGGTAAGGATTTTCAACTAACACTTTCAACTTATACATGAAGTCGTAAAACAATTTACAACCAATTGAGAATTCTTTTAATATCCTAAATAATATAACAATTGAGAATCCGTTTTAATATTTTAAATAATATTTAGAGTTAATTTTAATATCTTAAATAATACTAAAATGATAAATTAATATAATTTATATGAGAGATATTCACATGTATAATTTAATAATCCATTTGATTTGCAATATAATTTTGATTTTTCCATTTATATGTAAGTTTCTTTACATTTCGGGATTAATTTTAAATTAGTATTTATTTATGCTAACCCTAAACTTATTAAATATTAGGATGATTGAATTTTTTAAATCAAATTCCTTTTACAATATAATATTGAAAGAAATGTTTATGTTTCAAAGAGATTTGATATTTTTGGAATTTCATGGATATATGATAAACATGATAATTCAAACTATATGAGGAATGAAAGTAAATATAAACAATAGAATATGTTAAAAGTGTATATAAAATAATGTGGATGAAGTAATAATATGGAAAAAAAATCTTTTTATTAAATGGAAAAAATTCCATGCTATTAGTCATGAGAAACTTCATTAATTACAAATTCTTTTTCATCTAGACTCATGTACTTTTATTATATTTCAAATTCCAAGGGTGAATATCACAAATCATTAAGGTAAAAACTTATGAATGGTCGTATATGCTAAAGTCTAATTGTACAATTAGATTTATATTTTGTTTTCTATGACCTTTCAAATACCATGGGTAGATACCATCGTTTACTAAAACTATGGGGTTTTAAACTGCCAACAATAGAAAACAATTATTGACTATGGTGATTCACTAACATCCACTTGGTTCAATCCTCCCACCTTAGGAAACAATGGTGTTCATTTCATCAAATTTCCTTGTTAGATGGCAATTGGATTCTAGTGAGACATTGGACTTGATGAAGAATTTTCCCTATTTTAATAACTTGATTGAGTTATATGTTCTATTGGTAATATAATTCATCTTTGTTTCCATAATATGACTAGTCTTAGCTAATTTTAGTGAAAATAATATATGAATGAACCATCACATACATCCTCAACATGTCCTCCAATATCCTATTGAACCTCTAAGTCTACCATCTTTCTTTGGATGATAACTTGTGCTGAAGGCCAAATTTTTGCTCAATCCTGCAAACAACTCCTTCCAAAACTTGGAAGTGAACTTTTCATCCTTCCCTGACACAATATTATTTTGAACACCATGCAATCTGACCACATATCTGATGAACACCTCTGCCACATCACTAGTTGAATACATAGTTTTCACTGGAATGAAGTGCACAACCTTTGTCAACCTGACCACAACAACCATGATGTAATCATGTTTTCTATATGTCTTGGGAAAACCTATGATGAAATCCATGGAGATGACCTCCCATTTCCACTTTGGAATCATAATTGGGTTTAGTAGTCCACTTGGATGCCTATACTCTACCTTTACCTACTGAAAATCCAAACATATAGTTACAAAATTTTTCATATCCTTCCTTAGATTCAGGAAATAATGAAAC
Source organism: Pinus albicaulis (assembly GCA_034641835.2). Classification (NCBI taxonomy): domain Eukaryota; kingdom Viridiplantae; phylum Streptophyta; class Pinopsida; order Pinales; family Pinaceae; genus Pinus; species Pinus albicaulis. The sequence continues at coordinate 963,853,797 of CM076575.1, forward strand.
TTCCCAACTACAGTTAATGTATTCTGATAGCCTGGGTGACATGAATATGGTTTCACATGAAACCCCCTCAAGATCACCTTCTTGAGCTCACTGTTATCTAGCACATATATCATGTCTCTAAATCTGATCAATCCATCTGCTGTAAGGCAATAATACACATCATTTACACTTATACGTGTACTTTTACTCTGTTGTAACCTATGCATGTCCCCTCTATACCTATCATCCTATTCACCTACATGCAAGATCCTATCCTGTAGATATGTCCCATAGGAACTCATAACTTCTATATGATTCACTTATATCCGTCTGCTAAGAGAATCTACAACCTTGTTCTCTTTTCCCATGATGTACCTGATATCAAAGTCAATCTCACTGATCATGGCCAACCATCTAGCTTGCCTGGAATTTATTTTCGACTAGTCAAACAAGTATCTCAACCCACTATTATCACTCCTCAATACAAAACTCCTTCCAAGAAGATAATTCCTCCACATCTTCAATGCATGAATTATCTCTACTAATCAAGATCACATGTCTGATAGTTCTGCTTGTGCTTATTCAATTTTCGTGACTCACAGGAGACCACCTGTCCTTCCTACATAAGGACTCCACGAATTTATCTCTTGAAAGCATATGTACATACCACAAAATCTTTATACGGATCTGTGATCTTTAACATTGGAGCATGTGTTAACAATTGCTTCAAGTACTAAAAACTAACTGCACATTCCATTATCTATTCAAACTTCTTACCTTTCCTTTGCAATGATGTAATAGGATAATAAATATGTGAGAAGTTCCTGATGAACCTCCTATAATAACCTTCCAATCCCACAAATGATATTACCTCATCCACACTCTTAGGAGATTCCCACTCCATGATAGCCCCTTATCTTTTCTGGATCTAATGTTATGCCTTCCTTAGAAACAACATGTACCAAGTAATGTTCTTCAGTTTGGAAGAAAACACACTTGTTGAGCTTATCATACAACTAATGCTCTCTCAACAATATCAATACTGCTTCTAAGTGTCCAACATGCTCTTCTTCATTTTTAGAATATAAAAATTTATCACCAATGAACACAATAACAAACTTGTCTAATAAGGACGCAACACACTATTCATCAAGAACATAATTGTAGCTAGAGCATCATTCAAACCAAATGGAACTACAACAAACTCATACTTCCCATGCTTGTTTGGAAAGTTTTCTTGGAAATATCCTCTTCCTTGATGCATACCTGAATATATTTGAATCTCAAATCAATCTTTGAGAAATTTGTTGTTCCCTTTACCCGATCGAATAAGTCATCAATCCTCGGCAATGGATACCTATTCTTGATGGTCACCTTGTTCAACTTCCTGTAATCAATGCATATCCTGAGAGTGTCATCCTTATTCTAAATATAAACAATACTGGTGCATCCCAAGGTGATATTTCACATCTTCCCACTAGATATTTTCCTTACCTTTCATGTTGGAGATAACTACTATGGCCTTCATGTTATCTATGTAATTATGCAACTCAAAGAACTTCTTCATCCCAATTATAAAAGCATGTGCATCTTTCAGATTCTTCAAATCTCCATCAAAATTAGGTGGCTTTGGTTTCTTAAACTCATCCTTAAAGTATCCTCTATCACTCATCCTGTAAGGATGATAATGATGATGATAATAATGCCTATCGGAACTAGAAATAGAATAGTACCTATGTATATCACCTCTCCTATCTAGAGTATCCAACATCCTGCCATCTCTCACTATGTCATCTCTATCCGACTTATGACCACCATGAGACCTACCTTCACATGCCCCATTAGTCTTATCCTCCTTCCCATGGCTGATCCAAAGTGGCCCCTGTCGCTGAAATTTTGACAAGCTCGGAAGGAGTATGATTCTATCATTGTCTTCCTTACAACTCCTTATTTCTTCCTTCCAACTTCTTAGTGTGTCTAATAAGTAAGAAGAGTTCCCAAAACCATGTTTCTCATCTGATTCATAGGGAGAATCTCTGTATTCTACCATCTTTCTAGTCATGTTTGATTTCTTCATGCACATAATACTATGCCAACTAAATCAAATCACAATAAACCAACGTACCCTATCACACTTCATGGAGGATATCTCATTTGGAAGATCAACCAAGTAAGTGTAATACATGTATAGACATAATCATAAAAATGTATAGACGTATAAAAAATGAATGTATCAACACATAAACATCATTCTATCTAAAGTCCAGTCATCAATGCATGACCATATCAGCTACACATACCAATGTACACGGACAATGCACAAACATAAAAAACATGTAAAAAATCATACACTCATGACAACACCCTTTATTTCGCATGACAACATCACTACAACCATGACTAACACCATACGTATGCAATATGATTATAAACGACAAGGATGAGTAACACATGTATAACCGACATGAATTCATGACCAACAAACACTGCCCATCCAGTCCAAAAGGTGAACCATGCACTGATACCACTCTGTAACACCCTCCTCCCATCTCTACGCAAGTAATCAACCAACTAGGGTAAACATGTGATGAGAGGCTACTTGATATGATTCAACCTCCCAAGTCACCTTAATGAAGTGGAACCAAAGCCACACAACTACACAGACCTTATACACTTGTTGCAGGACACCCATGAGCCATGACAACCTTCTAGAAGGCTAGCGCTTGCATCAAGCTGGCCTTTTGAAGCATCATTTTCCCATTCGCTCCCTTGACAATATGACAATGTGACTGGAACCTCCCATTCACATGCATAAGCCCAAATCAGTGTGACTGTGGACTTTTTCACCCAGTGTTGTGCAATTGAATGTGGATTTTAAGGCTAGATTCGAGGGTTGGGGTTAGACCCCTTCTTAGAAATCCCTGTAACTCTCATAATTCATGAATCATACAAGGAAAATTATTGCAAACTAAAAGCTGACACCAGGACTAGGCTTGACCATCCCCAACCAAGACTGAAATTTCGTCAAACATGTCAGAAAAATGTAATGTATAGGTATAAATAACATATATGGGCATAGGGGTGTCATACTTATCTGAGAATGAATAAGAAGCATTGTTCCCTTATATGATTAGTTTCATTACCATCTATTAGGCCATAGATACATTGTTCATTCATTTACAAATCAAAACATGATGAGAGCCATATATCATCATTTTCATAATACATGGTTATAACCAGCATAATAAGAAAAAAAAGATCAAGGATACATCTACCATAGAATCCACATATAACCAGTACATTTACACATAAGATACCAAGGAAAGAACTTCTCATTAATGAATGCAAAACCAACCTGGTATGGGACTACCATGTTCCACCTGAACATATATTGGATGAGTCAAATCTCTCTTCATCCAATCACCCACATGCCATATTCCAAGCATGAATGTGGGACTCAAATCAAAATAACCAACGAGGGCTTCATGAGGCTAAACCACCTCACCCTCATCAATAGAAACCAAGCTTTACGATAATACATACCATATCACAAGGAAAAAACAATAAACATGTAATAAAAATCTTTACCATGATCGCCATTAGATCACTAGGCTAAAACAAACATAGATGCCACCAGATTTCTCCACCTACACTATGAGGAATTTTCCTGTTTCCTAGTCTCTAGGCTTTATCGTAATCCACAATTTGATTGAGGGATCACTAGGCCATAACTGATACTCCAATATCTAGGAGTTACTGTATGTCCCTTCCCGAGATTCCTAGGGCTGATGGAGAGCACCCACCTCTAGGATTTACCGTATATCCTGCCATTCACCAGTAGAGGATTCTTAGGCCCATTGAGGAAAATCACTATCCGACTTTACCACAACCCACTGTCTGGTTCAGGGATTTCTAGGTCATGTGTTCTTTCATTCATACTCACTAAGCTTCAAAGCTCTCCAGTAATCCAACCCAACCAAAAAAATGAGAGCCCCATCACACCATGGCTATCCGAAAATGGCAAGACTAGGCTGAAAAGAATTGTCACGCGTGGAAAAACCCATGCCAATGATAAAAATAGAACCAAGAACAACCACACAGCACCATGCATGCCAAATCTAGCCAGAAACCATACATGTAAATCAATACCTGCAAAGAATCCCACTCTAGCTGCTAGATCCTGCTCTTCCTTGCTTTATTTTTTATTTATTTTTTCCTTCTTTTCCTTTCTTGATCTAATACTGAAATGCTTCAAGAAAAATCTAAGTGTCTAAGAGTGAGAGAGAGAGAAAATAGAGAGAGAGACATCCAAAACCAAACTGACAAAAAGGTACCAACTCATCCTCAGAAGCCTTTTTATTAATGAGGCCTCTATTTTATTAATTTTCCATTATTTTCCTTCATTTTCCTCCTCACATGTAACCTGTGACCTTTAACCTTCCTTTTCTCATAATTTCCATTATGTTCATAAATAAAACATCAATTAATGCCACTTTTCCTTTCCAGATCCTTTTTCATTGCCTTTGCTAATTTCCTTAGCCATAATAAACCAAATGAACACCCACACTAGGATTTTTTTCCCAACATTCAACTTGGAATAAGTGTCCCATAGTCCGTCGTTATTGTTTTTCCTTTATTAACTTTTTATTACATGGATTTTTTCACCAGGGATGTTACATAAGTCATTCACTTTTTTCCTGGTTCAACTTATAAATATTATATCAGTCAATTATTAATTTGTTCAAGTTTACTTGCACAATATGTTGTCTTTTCTAAATTTGAAAAATATACCCCTAATTGTCATTATTCACGGAGAGGGAAACCCTTCTAGGCATGCTTCCTGGTGTTGGCTCAGCGGGGTACCGGTGCTTTGCTTTAAGTGAGTGTATTCTCGTCATTTTCAATAGTAATTTTCTTTTAGTGTTCCGTAGGAATTATAGATTTATTATATTCGAAATAACCCCATTTTTTTTTCTACAATGCACATTCCAAGAAATTATTGGCTCGCAGTGACAAGTTGTCCATCATCAAGTAAAAAAATTGTTTTAAAGGGTTTTGTTTCTCATATTCTACATATTTATTTTATTAGTTTTCTCCAATAGAGTTGTCACAAATCCCTCTATTCCTCTTTTGTAGGTACCTCCAACCCTTGTATACTCAAGGGTTTTTCTCTTGTGGGTCTCAATATGGGTTCGAATGTTGTCGTTAATTAGCCAAGTTGTCTCACTCACTCCAGGTCAATTATTTCACATCATCTCTACTTCTCAACAAAGTGTTTCACACCTAATGGTGATAATTTTTCCTTCTCTCTTGTATAGTGTATAGTCTTCTCTGCTAAGATCGTTAATGGTTTATTTTGGTTCCTTATAGCATGATTACACACTTATGAGCTGAAAACCATTATGTGTTATGGGGTTAATTTGTTTTTTAATTTACTTCCTGTATGTAAATATTTAAGGGGGAACTTATACCTCTGTCTATAACAATACCCATACTTTCACTGGAAAGTCCCATAAGATATATACTCTCATATTTCCTTTCTAAATTGAATTTATGAGTACGAATCCTTAATTACATGTATTTTGAAAGATTCATTTATGTGTAGACTTTTCATGTGATAAAATTATTCTTTATTCCTTTCAAATTTTGTTTTGGATAACATTTCCAGTGATGGGCTATGGTAAAAATTTTGTAGTTTTCAAATTAATCCTAAAGCTAATGTTTACTGCTACTATGATGAAATCTATTCTTTTCATAATGTCAATGTACACACATTTGAATAGTAAATCCCACAGCTTCATTCTGCTATAGTGATTAAGAAAACGCTCATTATGGTTTCCAAGTAGATGTTTCCATAAGTATCCAAGAATTTATTTTGATATATTTATGTATTTATGTTATGAAACACTTCTCTAGGTGGTTTAGTTTCACTAGTTTTCAGCTCCAGAAATTTGTACTGAGGCTATCATGATGTTGATAGTATACTAGTACCATTCACTGCCTCATATGGGGTTGATGTCAACAATATACCAGAATAACTCAACCACCTAGCTCAAACTCTGATATCAGTCCATTCTTCCTTTGAAGGTAAGAATTCGACATTTACCCCAGAATGATTGTATACCCGTTTTTTCTAAGCTTCACGTCCTCTGTTAGAAGCATGTGGAAAAGTGTTCCTCTTCCAAGTTTCTTAAATATAACCTACTCATCGAAATTCCTAATCCAATTAGATGTTGTCTATATTAAGATACATATTGTGTTAATGTTATTTTTATATCTCCATCAATGTATAATATTGGTTTGATATAGTTTAGGCACACCACTATTAGTTATCTAGTATCGTTATTTTTTATCGTTTTGAGATTTAAAACCAAGCCTCGAATTTTTAACTGTTTATCTCCATGTGAATTCTAATTCACCTCTGGCAGGTATTTTCATTTGAAATCTAGGAAAATATCCAAATATTAATCATCAAAGATATTTTTCTTAAAGATGCATTTATAATTACATATTACAGAGTATGTTTACTAGGAAAATTACACCACATGAAAAAGAAGCGGAAAAACATAAGAAAACATGAGATCAAGAAACAATAATTTGATTACAGATTTCACGCAATGTGGGCTATGTCTCATGGCCCTGCTGAACAGTGGGAAGGCCCTGTTTTATTAAGTGGCATCAAAGAAATCAAGTACAAGAAAATTTACAAAAATGACCCTTACACCTCCAATCCGGATGATAATTTGAAAAATGGAGGGCTCATCTGGAGGAACTAATGTTTCCATTGAATTTTTGGCATGAAAAAATGAAAAATTGACTATAAAATTTTGCAATTCTTACACCGATACCTCTGGTAGTCTCAAGGAATCTTTTGGGCATCAAGTGATTCTCCCCATTTATGGTTCCTCTCCCTGGCTCGCTCTTGGTTCCACTAGTACGCTCCCCGGCCTAGCTACTAGTTGAATGGTCTGAAAAGATCTTAAATACGTTTATGGGCAAATTTACGAACATAGGTCATTGGCACATTGGTGAATCTTGGAAATGGAGGTAGGTAAGTGAGGGGTTCAAACCTCACCGACCCCCCATACATAGAACAACGTGTATATTTTTTTGAATTGTTGGCGTTTGAATTTGTAATTGGTTATTTGGGGGCACTTAGGAGGCGGTTTGGCCAGGATGTTCGCGTGAGTTCGAGCCCTAATACCCTTGCCATGTAGACACTTGGCAACAATTCTAGTGCTAGGGGTCAGGTCTGCTAGGGGTGAGTTCAAGCCCCTCCACCCTCGGTCATTGTACAAACAATATATCTGTTAATGGATGGGTCACCCGCCAGCGGACCTGACCCCTAGCACCAGAATTTTTGCCAAGTTATTCCTAATACCCCTGTGCAACAATCTCTCTTCATCCAATCACCCCTGTGCAATATTCCAAGCATGAATGTGGTACTCAAACCGAAAGAACCAACCATGGATTCATGAGGCTAAACAACATCACCCTCATCAATAGAAACTAGGATTTATCGTAATCCACACTATATCACTAGTATAGAGCCATAAACATGTAATAAAATGCTTTACTATGATCTCTACCAGATCACTAGGCCAAAATAAGCATGGATACCATAAGATATATCCACCTACACTGTGAGGAATTTTCCTTTCTCATAGTCTCTAGGCTTTACTGCAATCCATAATTTGATCGAAGGATCAATAGGCCATAAATGTGACTCCACTCTCCAGGCTTTACCATATATCCCATCCCAGGATTCCTAGGCCTGATGGAGAGAATACATCTCTAGGATTTATCATATATCCCGCCATTTACCAGTAGTGGATTCTTAGGACCACTGAGGAAACACATTATTTTTCGTTACCGTAATCCATAGTCTGGTTCAAGGTCACTAGTCTATGTGTTATTTCATTTAGATTTCCACCACACTGAGCTTTGAATCCATCTAGAAATCAAGCTCAACCAAAAAGATGAGAACCCCATCACGTCATGGCTATCTGGCAATGGCAAGGCTAGGCTAAAAAACATTTTCACACCTGGAAAAACCCATGCCAATGATAGATATATAAGAAATAACACACATGCAATACCATGCATGCCAAATCTAGCAAGGAAACCATACATGCAAATCGATACGTGCAAAGAATTTTTATGTAGCTGCTTGATCTTGCTCTTCCTTGCTTGATCTGTGCTTCCTCTTTACCTTCTTTTCATTTCTTGATCCAATGCTGAATACTCCAAGAAAACTCTAAGTTTCTAAGAGATTGAGAGAGAGAGAATAGAGAGAGAGCTCCAAAGTTAAACCGAAAAAAAAATGTACCAACTGATCCTGAGAAGCCTTTTTATTAATGAGGCCTTTATTTTCTTCATTTTACATTATTTTCTTTAATTTTCCTCCTCACATGCAACCTTTCACCTTTCACCTTCCTTTTCTCCTAATTTCCATTATTTTCATAAAAAATATGCCAATTAATGCCACTTTTCCTTTCCAAATCCTTTTCCAATTTCCTTAGCCATAATAAACCAAATGAAAACCCACATTAGGATATTTTTCCCAACATTCAACTTAGAATAAGTGTCCCATAATATGTGGTTATTATTTTTCCTTAATTAACTTTTTATTACATGGATTTTTTCACCAGGGATTTTACAGGACCATCCCCCTTGGGGGACATCGTCGTCGATGTTCAACCACACCTATACCTCATAAAAACTGCTAAAGTGCTAACATACTTCCCGTGGAGATTTACAACATAACTCGATGCAGTATTTACAATGATCAACCTGCTGAGAAGCAAACCAACATGACAACATAACAACATGAAAAATATGATGACACGACACCCATACAATTTATTGGAGCTTTATAAAATAGATAATTGAAGTATTTACATCCATATACATATGTACAAATACAAAATATCACACCAAAACATATGCCAAACATATAGCAAAAATTATTTTCCTCAACCGACAAATAATGAACGATGCATAGCCCACATTTGATCTTCCATATCCCATGTAGCTTCATTGGGACCAAAGTGCTTCCATTGCACTTTAACCTGCTATATTTCCCAGTTTTGGAACATAAGAACCTTTCTATGAAATATACATTGAGGTTCTGACTGGAATTATCCATTTGGATCCACCTATAATACAAACATGTCAATCAAATGATCAACATATTTAAAATAATTCTTAAGTTATGACATATGGAAAACATCATGGAATTTTAGTGTTGGAGGCAATGAAAGTGGATAGGCTACTGGACCAATCCTTTCACGAATTTGGAAAGGTCCACAAAACTGGGGTGCCATCTTGGCACACGATCCAATCTAAAAGGAACTCTTCTTAGGCTTGATGTGCAAGTACACCTATTCCCCAATCTAAAAATCCTGAAAGAACTTGTTTCGATATGAATAAATATTCTTCCTATCGTGTGATTCTTTCATATTATTCTTTATTACCTCCATTTCCTATTCCATTTATGCTAGCATGTCTAGTTCAATCAAAACCCTGTTCACTGGATCACTCCAACTGATGGTATTATTAAAAACCCACCTATACAATGCCTCAAACATACTCATATTCAAGGATTCTTTATACCCATTTTTGTAGGAGAAATCTACCAGTGGAAGATAATATTCCCACTTTCATTTTTGATGCATCACATACATCCTCAACATGTCCTCGAATATCCTCCTAATCCTCTCAGTCTGTCCAGATTTCTTTAGATGATAACTTGTGCTGAATGCCAACTTTGTGCCCAATCCTGCAAGCAACACCTTCAAAAACTTGGAAGTGAAATTTTCATCCCTATCCGACACAATATTATTTGGAACACCATGAAATATGACCATATCTCTAATGATCACCTCTGCCACATCACTAGCTAAATACATAGTCTTCACTGGAATGAAGTGCGCAAACTTTGTCAACTTGATCACAACAACCATGATGGAATCATGATGTCTAGATGTATTGGGAAAACCTATGATGAAATCCAGGGAAATGACCTCCCATTTCCACTCTGGAATCGTAATTGGTTGTAGTAGTCCACTTGGATGCCTACACTCTACCTTTACATGTTGATAATCCAAACATCTAGCGACAAACTCTGTCACGTTCTACTTTAGATTCAAGAAATAATAAAACTTCTTAATTGCAGTCAATGTATTTTGATAGCTTGGGTGACCTGAATATGGTTTTGCATGAAACTCCCTCAGGATCACCTTTGTTAGCTTACTATTGTCTGGAACATATATAATGTCTCTAAATATGATCAATCCATCTGTTGTAAGACAATAGTACATAACATGTACACTTATACACCTACATGTACTCAGCTGTAACCTGTGCATGAGCCCTCTATACCTGTCGTCTTGTTGACCTACATGTAAGATCCTATCCTGTAGATCTGTCCCATAGGAGCTCATAACTGCTATATGATTCACCTATATCTGCCTGCTAAGAGCATCTGCAAACTTGTTCTCTTGCTCCCTAATGTACCTAATATCAAAGTCAAACTCATTGATCGTGGCCAACCATCTAGATTGCCTAGAATTCATATTGAGTTGCTCAAACAAGTATCTCAACCCACTATGATCAATCATCAATAAAAACCTACTTCCAAGAAGATAATGCCTCCAAATCTTTAATGCATGCATGATTGTTGCTAGCTCAAGGTCATGTGTCAGATAGTTATACTCGTGCTCATTCAGTTTTCGTGACTTACAACATACTACCCATCTTTTCTTCACAAGGGATCCACTAAGTCCTCTCTTGCAATCATATGTACATACCACAAACTCTTTATCTGGATCTGCGATCTTTAACACTGGAGCATGTGTCAACCACTCATTTAACTGCTTAAAACTAGCTGCACATTCCACTTCTATTCAAAATTTTTCCTTTGCTTTGCAATGATGTAATGGGATAAGAAATTTGTGAGAATTTCCTGATGAACCTCCTATAATAAACTTCCAATCACATAAATGATATTACCTCATCCACACTCCTGGGAGATTCGCACTCCATGATATCACTTATCTTTTCTAGATCTAATGCTATTCCTTCCTTGGAAACAACATGTCCCAAGTAATGTACTTCAGTTTGGAAGAAAATACAGTTGTTGAGCTTAGCATACAACTAATGCTCCCTCAACAATCTCAATAATGATTCTAATTGTTCAACATGCTCTTCTTCATTTTTAGAATACACAAATATATTATCAATGAACACAATAACAAACTTTTCTGGATAAGGACACAACAAACTATTCATCTAGCACATAAATGTAGTTGGAGCATTAGTCAAACCAAATGGAATTAAAACAAAATCATAATTCCATACTTGGTTCGGAAAGTTGTCTTCTAAATGTCTTCATCCTTGATACATACCTGATGATTTCTAGATCTTAGATAAATCTTTGAGAACTTTGTTTCTCCATTTAGCTAATCAAATAAGTCATCAGTCCTTGGAAATGGATACATGTTCTTGATGGTCACCTTGTTCAAGTGTTTGTAATCAATGCAGAACTTCAGAGTTCCATCCTTCTTCTTTACAAACAATACCAATGCAGCCTAGGGTGATACACTTGGCGTAATGTATCCCTTTCCAAGCATTTCCTTTATCTACAACTTCAACTCTACCAACTCTAGAGTGCTCATCCTGTAAGGTGCTTCCCTTGGTACCAAATCCATATAAAAGTATACTTCCCTATGAGGTGCCAAAGCTGAAATATCTGAGGGAAACACATCTTGAAACAACTGTAGAATAGTGTACGTGCTCAAAACATCTACATATTCAACTTCCTTACCTTTTTTGTTAGAAATATGCATTGCAAATAACACACACCCTTTCTCGTGACTACGCTTGGCCTGTATATCTGTAACCATTCTCGCTGATGTTTCTTCTTCTTACCTTCTAAGATCCTATGCTCCCCATTATCATCCAAGAACTCAATGGTTTTTTCATAATAGTCCACTTTAGTCATGTGAAGATATAACCAATCCATACCCAAGAGCATATTGTATGATCCCAACAGAAATACGTTCAAATGCATGAATGTAGGCATACCACTTAGTATAAATGCACAAGCTCTTACCCAATGATGAACTCGCTTATTGGCACCTACAGTCAACTTCATTAACCAAGATTCTACATGAACTTCTTTATTCAAACCACACTTATCCACCAATTCAGGACTAACATAACCATAATTAGATATAGATTCAATCAAAATAGAAAAAAATTGATCCCAAAGATAACTGTCCATTTTAATGATGGATGCCTAATGGTTTTCTTGCCTATTATCCAGTTCCACATAGATACGAGGAATACTCTGACCAACATCCCCAAAAGTTTGTTACTTCTATGCACTATATCTACGACACCTACCACCTATTGGGCCTCCGTTTTGTCTTATTTATTTGAATTTTCTCTTATGTTGTCGATGGCTAAATGATTTTTGTGAAAGTATTTGTTACTTCTTTCTTTTAATAGGATTAAAATAACATTAATAAAATTTTAATAAAGGATTGTCTATTGTAGGATTAAAACTCATTTGATTATGCTTTGGGACCTGCCTCCACCATGCAACTAATTCCTGCACCACTCTATGACTGCCTGCACTCTAATAGATTCCTGGACTACAGTTGTATTCCTACACTAGAATCAAGGGATGAGTACAATTATTGTTCAAGGCGTTTTTTACCAATTTTATGGGTGGACTTCAAAGTATGGAAGATGCGACAGATCGGCCCCAATAACACTATGAGTTGCCAACATGATCCATATGAGTGTGTCTTGAATACTATTGAAGCATGTGCCATTAATGCATGTCCCAATTTGGAACAAAAATTCCCATTCATTAACTATTTGAGAAGTTCATATTGACACATGAACAAACTGTGTCAAGATTGTTCCCAAGGGTACTTTGAGTTGGTGCACCACTGGTCGGTCACCACCTACATGTGGCAGTGCTCAGGGAGTTGCTACATTTTCTTCTACGCCTCCTGCTAGTGCTAGAGCATTGGACAGTTTGAGTGTGAGCATTGCTCGTCCTTCATCTAGAGGAAGTGACACTCTCCCATCAACTATTTCCAGTGGCCAATCCCATGAACCTATTACTCCAAATGCATGGAGTTTTTCATCCAGTCGACCCTCATCTGCCTCAAAAGCGCTCTCTGCAAAACTACAATTATGGCTTCTTCCGACCTTACCAAAGCTTACAATTTGAGACTTAGATGATGGAATATCACCCGGGGGGGGGATGTGGAGGTTCACATTGCACGTATATTCAAAACATATCGACCCAGAATGTGCATCGATGATGGCCGTGTTGTTAGCAATGTGTAAAGAACCTTTGACGGTCTATGGTGACAGTAATCATGACACTGGACCTTTGGATACGGAAAAAGTAAGAGGAAATATTGTACATGTAAGAAACTATGATATATCCTTATGGTGTGGTTTATATATGAGAATGTTCACCTGTAAATCCTATATAAAACAATATAAGGGAGAATTACATTGACAACATCATCACTCTTGACCCACCCCACACATATATATTTAAAATCCTGAATGGGCATCTTGATATATATTTTTCACGGATATTTTTTAAAGAGAATGGTTTCGGATCGCTTTCGATTACCCAAGGAAAATTGCAAAACCATTGGACCTTTGCCAAAAGAAATAGAAGAAATTGTAAACCTACTATAATTTTTAGATTATTGTCGTTTCTGAAGGCACTATTGGCACAAACAAAATCAGTTGATCTAATGGCACTACATTGATGCAGTTTTATATGGATTTGATAGTTTAATCGGGAAGACATTAAAGAAAACTTAACTATAACTATAACTAAAGAGCTATAACTATATTTGGTCTCCATGAGATATAATCACAAGTTATACATAAATAAACACCTACAGGGATTCCATGAGCTTAACTCGATTGGGGATTTAGAAATCCAAGAGGCCTCCAAAACTCCAATAGATAAGGGAGGGAAGTATGCCCAATGATTACATGCTATCGGCGGTTTGCACTCTCCATGTGACCAAAAAATCCCCTTAAAATAACATGCTATGGCTGACAAAATTTTGATTTAGATAATCTTGCAGCTACTTGGCATTCCAGGCATCTTCAAACATTGCAAACTGTTGGCAGTTTTCAAAGTCGTCTTCCAAGTGCCAATTTTCATGAAGAGCTCTGGCGGACTTTCAAAATTCAAATTTTAAATTTCAAAAAGGCGGAACTGCATTAATGATGGAGTGGTGGAGTGAGTGGGGTTGGCGGATGGGAGAGGAGTAGCGCGAAGTAGAGAGAGAGAGGTGGCGGCCGTCAACCATCGAAGTTGAGCGGGTCCATTTGAATCTTGGAAAGGCTGAAGAGTCGTCAGAGGGACAGTCTCGAAGTTGTCCCATCACCTTTCATTTCGTCGAACGAAAGACTCCTCCATTTTTAAGAGCTCCGTCAATGACAATTTGTTGAACGGGCATTCTGAATGGGTATGCAAGCCATTTCTCTTGCATTTAATAAATGATTTCTTCATAAATTCACGGTACAATGCAGGGGCCATGGTTTATTACATGAACTTTTCTTGCACCCAGGCAACCAGCACATGATTTGTGGGATAGTAAGTAGCTTTTCGATTTGGTGAAGAATCATTATCTTCGACCCGCCATACTTTCACTGACCCATCCATACTCGCACTGTATACAAGAAAGACATTGAAAATTGAAACATCAATGGTGGCCACGACAGACTTTACGGGTCCACTGTGGCCCTGCAACACCGCCAACCATGAATGGAACCCAACAATATGGTCTCGTCTCCATATCTGAATCGTCTTATCTGTCAACCCACTGAAAACAAGATTCTTAACAGTGGCCAGACATAGCACTGCATGCCTGTGGCCTCTTAGAAAGTCGGTCAGTTGCAACGTCAAATTCATGTAGATGGGATTTTTTCGTTCCCAAACATTAACAGCCCCGTCAGTCGATCCTGAGTAGAGAATTGTTAAAAGATATAATTACTTCCCGCATGCAGAAGTTAGACAAATATTTAGGTGAATTAGTTGACTTGAGTTATAGACAAATTTGGTGAGTGAGTTAGAGAGTGGGTTAAGCAAGTTGATCAAGTTCAGTTATGTGAGAGAGTGTGTGCATGTCAATTAGGTTAAATACCCTTCACAGGTTCATTGTATTCAGTTTTATGATTCAGAGTGATTTATATTAATTGAAGAGTCGTAGCTCATTATTTCGTGTGTGGAACATTTGTCTTAATTGTGTGATTGAATCCTCTAGCTATCCAACATATAGGTATCCGAGCTGAGGAAGAATCAGAAAATCCGTGGGCAAGCAGAGCCAGTGAAGAAGGCCAAGAGAAAAAGGCCGTAATTTTTTTTTACAAAATAAAAAAATAAAAAAATTTTACTTGCAGAGGTCCGCACGTTGCAGTGCAGTGCCTGCGGAGGTACGCAACCTCTCCTTGGACAAACTGCAGAGATTTTGTGTCCCTTACGATTTTTCAAAGCAGGGTTAGTCCGCAGTTTAGTGCGGAAACATGTTTTGTGCTTACCAACGGACAATGTGAGCGAGTCAACGCAGAATAGGGTCACGTATGTTGCCTTTTCAAAGGAGTACGTATATTTTTTTTTTACAAGGAGCATTAAAGTCTGAATTGCATAAATCACGTGAGTTATATTTTTGATTTATTAAATCAACCAAATATTTCAAAGGTGTTTGTTGGAATTGTTAAAAGGGAGTTTATCTCAATATAAATAAGGAGAAAGTATATTTATAATATTTTTTTAAAAGGGTTTTTTTTTTTTAAATACAAGTTTTTAAGAGAGAAGGTTGTTATAAAAAGGCTTTTTTATATATTTAAATTTCTTTTATAAAAAGAAGAATTTATTATATAAAGAAAAATACAAGGGATTTTTTTAAGGAGTTTTACAAAGCTCTCATAAAAAAAAAGAGAGACAATTTTTTGAGGCAAGATGGCCACATCAAGTTTTCAGCGACAACTTCCTTCTTTCAATGAGAAAGATTATGATATGTGGGCTATTAAAATGGAGACTATGCTAAAAGCGCATGATGTATGGGATCATGTCAAGTTTGGGTTTACAGAACCACAAGATGATGCAGAAAAACAAGCCCTCAATAATGCAGAGAGGGAACAATGGAAGAAAGACAAGCGGAAGAATGCACAAGCATTGCTTCTTATCCAGCAAGGAGTGGACCGAGTAGTGTTCCAGAAGATCATGATAACCTCTTCATCAAAGGAGGCATGGGAAACTTTGGCGACAAGCTATCAAGGTATGGCCAATGTTAACATTGTTAAACTGCAGAATACTAGGAGAGACTTTGAAAGTCTGCAGATGAAGGAGATAGAGAATATTGATTTCTTCATGAATAGGGTCATGTCTATCATCAATCAGTTAAAAATCTATGGTGAAGATGTTAAATATCAAACAGTGATTGAGAAGGTTCTTCGATCTTTGTCTACCAAGTTTGATGTTGTGGTAGCAGCCATAGAAGAAGCGTAGGATTTGGAAAAACTGACAGTTGATGATTTGATGGGATCCCTTCTATCGCATGAAGCAAGGATAGACAAAAAAATGGATTCCACTCTCGAAACTACCTTCAAAAGTCAAGTTTATATTTCAATAGGTCGAGGCAGAGGTCGATCAAGAGGGAGAGGACGAGGCAACAGCTATGGTGGTCAGCGTGATGGCCAAGAAGAGCATGAGCATCAAAGTGGAAGTAGCAGCAGTAGAAGCTTTCATAACAATCAAAGGTCTGAAAAATCAAAGGTAAAGTGCTATTACTGTAATAGATTTAGTCATTATGCTTGTGATTGTAGGAAGAAGATTGTTGATCAAGGCAATCAGAGAGCTAATGTTAGTACAAAGCATACTGACTCTATGTTTCTAGCATGCAACACCATGCATGCATCGTCTGATAAGGTTTGGCTATTAGATAGTGGTTGCAGTAACCACATGACATGCAACAAGAATTTGGTTGCCAATTTGGATGCCTCAGTGAAGACAGAGGTATAGTTGGGGACTCACAAGAGTGTGGATGTAGATGGAAAAGGAGTGGTCAACATTGTGACCAAGCAGGGGGAGCCAAAGACCATATAAGAGGCATACTATGTCCTTGGACTAAAACACAATTTGATTAGTGTTGGTCAACTGACGCAGAAATGATACAAAGTTATCTTTCAGGGGCAACAATGTGTTATTTACGACAAATCCCCAAGAAAACAGCTGATTTCAAAGGTGCAGATGACGAGGAACAGACTCTTTCCTCTAATTATGAACTACAATGATCAGGTTAGTTCTTTTACAACTGCATGTTTTGATGATTACTAGTTATGGCACTTTCGGTTTGGACACTTGTGTTTTTCCAGTTTAAGATTGCTGCAGCAGAAACAGATGGTCAGAGGTTTACCTCCCATCAAATAACCTGCAAGCACTTGTGAGTGTTGCATCTTGGCAAAGCAACACCGTGAAATTTTTCTGAAAGGCTTTCTTACAGAGCAAAGAAACCACTTGAATTGGTGCATACCGACCTGTGTGTACCTATGAGGACACAGTCGATTGGTGGAAGCTGTTACTTCCTCACCTTTATTGATGACTATAGCAAGAAGACTTGGGTTTACTTTTTGAAGCAAAAGTTTCAGTGCAGAACCAAAGTGATCGATAGATCAAGGTATTGAGATCGGATCATGGTGGAGAATATGATTCGAAGGCATTCAATGAGTACTGAAAATAACATGGAATCAGAAGACAATTTACATCTAGATGCACACCACAGCAAAATGGTGTAGTAGAGAGAAAGAACCGAACAATCATGAATATGACAAGGAGCATGTTGAAAGCAAGACACTTATCTAATGAGTATTGGGTAGAAGCAGTTGCATGTGCTGTTTATGTGATAAACAAATCTCCTACAAAGAGCGTGATGAACAGAGTTCCAAAAGAAGCATGGTCAATTATGTCACGCAATGTATCTCATTTCAGAGTTTTTGGATGTGTAGCCTATGCACATGTGCCTAAACAAATAAGAGGCAAATTAGATGATCAAAGTGAAAAATGCATTTTTACTGGTTTTAGTGAGCAATCAAAAGCTTACAAATTGTATAATCCTGTCACCAAGAAGACAATCATTAGCAGAGATGTTGTCTTCAAAGAACAAGAGTCATGGAATGAGATTGTAGACACACTAACCGATGCACACACACCATTGATGGAAGAGGATGATGTAGAAGAAGAGGAGCAGCAAGAACCAAGAGAGCAGACACCGAACAGAGTCACACCAACAAGGACTCCAAGATTTTCAGAGTAGCATGGATCTTCAAGCAGATCAACAGACCAGAATTATCTAAGCAGCGAATTAGGTAACGAATCAAGTAATGGTAAGAAAAAGATGAGAAGTTTCAAAGATATTTATGATGATTTGGACATTAGTTCAAATTTTACATTATTGGCATTCCAACCTTCTTCGTTTGAAGAAGCAATCAGAGATGACAATTGGGTGCAAGCCATGGATGAAGAGATGAATTCAATTGAAAAGAATGATACATGGGATTTGGTTGATTTACCAAACGATAAAAATCTCATTGGTGTGAAGTGGGTATACAAGACCGAAGTGAATGAGAAAGGTGAGGTTGACAGATTTAAAGTAAGACTTGTAGCCAAAGGATTCTCGCAGCAACTGGAAATAGACTTTGGAGAAACACTTTCTCCAGTAGCCAGATTGGATATTGTAAGAGCAGTTCTAGCGACATCAGCTCACAACAAGTGGAAAGTATATCAGATGGATGTCAAATCAACCTTCTTGAATGGAATTTTAGAAGAAGAAATTTATGTGCAGCAGCCTCCAGGTTATGAAGTTGAAGGAAATGAGGATAAAGTTTACAGATTGAAGAAAGCGCTCTATGGACTGAAGCAAGCACCTAGAGCATGGTATAGCAGAATCGACAGTTATATGGTCAAGAATGGCTTTTGTAGAAGTAGCATTGAGCCTACCTTATACACAAAGGTAAATGAGCATGGACAGATTTTGATAGTTTGCTTATATGTTGATGATATGATTTTTACAGGTGATCTTGAGATAGATGAATTTAAAGCAGCCATGATGAAATAATTTGAGATGACAGATCTAGGTCTCATGAAATATTTTCTTGGCATTGAAGTTGAGCAATATGAAAAAGGCATTTTTATTTGCCAAAATAAGTATGCAAAAGATTTGTTGAAAAGATTCAGGATGGATAATTCCAAACCTGTACCTACACCAATTGCAATAAGTACAAAGTTAAGTAAGGATGATGAAGGAGCAGATGTCAATCCAACTCTATTCAAAAGATTGGTTGACAGCCTCATGTATCTCACAGCCACAAGACCAGATATTATGCAAGGAGTAAGTTTGATTTCCAGATTCATGGAGACTCCAAAAGACACACATTGAAGTGTTGGAAAAAGAATTCTAAGATACACCGCAGGAACCAGAGATTACGACATAATGTATGCAAGTATAGAAAATAAAGAATTGATTGGATATACAAATAGTGATTTTGTAGGAAATTTGGATGATCGGAAGAGCACATCCGGTTATGTGTTTCATCTCGGTTCAGGAGTGATAGCATGGGCATCTAAGAAGCAGCCTATTGTGACATTATCATCAGCAGAAGCAGAATATGTAGCAGCAACTTCAATAGCGTGTCAAGCAGTATGGTTAGGAAGAGTATTGGATGGACTCAAGCAGAAACAACAAGGATCAACAACGATATACTGTGACAACACATGAGCGATTGCACTATCCAAGAATAGTGTGTTTCATCAAAAGAGCAAGCATATTGATACTAGATATCACTTTATTCGAGAACTTGTGAGCAATGGAGAAGTTCACTTGAAGCCTTGTAGAATGAGTGATCAATTGACTGATATCTTTACAAAGCCATTAGTAGTAGATTTGTTTGAGTTTCACAAAAGAAACTTGGGAGTTGTAAGCCTCGCTGAGACATAGGCTAGCAGGCATGTTTGAGTTTTCATGAGTTATGTTTTAGTTCAGCGGTCGTAATTAAGGGGGAGTGTTAAAATATATAATTACTTTCTGCATGCAGAAGTTAGACAAATAGTTAGGTGAATTAGTTGAGTTGAGTTATAAACAGATTTGGTGAGTGAGTTAGAGAGTAAGTTAAGCGAGAGTACGTTAAGCGAGTTGATCAAATTCAATTATGTGAGAGAGTGTGTGCATGTCAATTAGGGTAAATACCCTTCACGGGTTCATTGTATTTAGTTTTATGATTCAAAGTAATTAAGATTAATTGAAGAGCCGCAACTCATTATTTCGTGTGTGGAACATTTATCTTAATTGTGTGATTGAATCCTTTGGCTATCCAACAAAAATTGCTGTGTCTGTACTAAAGGCGAGCCCGTTCACTGCAACAGCACATTGTTGGACGCTCAGAGTTTGTGTGAGCACATGCTTTACCTTTGCGTTTCCCGGAATTGGAGCCCATACTTTGACTGTGCTGTCAGCGGAGCCGGTAAAGAGCAATCCATCCGCAACAACGGCTACAAAATTTATGGCATCGTCGTGAGCCACGATCGATTCAACGCATTTCCAATCCCGCGTTCTCCACACCTTCACGGTTTTGTCCCACGAACCCGAATACAGCACACCACGTTCTTCGTTATAGGCAAGCGAGGAAATGGTGTCCATGTGCCTGATCCTAAGGGCACTGTGATGCCTCCGAACATGTACATAATTTTTGGAATTCAGAGAACTCTGTATTTGATCTTTCATGGTAGGAAGTGCCCATACTCGCCTGTAAGCGCCAGAATCTTTTGGAGGCCGGTACCTTACGCGGATTTTCTGGTCGTGGTGGGCGCTGAAAACGTAGTCCCTTGCAATCAGCAGAGCCTTGACGAATCCGTTGCCAGCTTTAAAGCAGCCGCATTCTTGAAAGGTGGGGTGTTTCCATACACGAATGTTTTCACTCTCTGAACCCGTGTAAAGCAGGCCGTCGCCAGACACAGCGAGTGCATATACGTGGCCGTCTTCTCTCACCATCGTAGCGATGCATGCGCAGGATCTACCGTCCAGCAAGGGCGTCAAGTGCGGGGAATGCAGAGGAGACTGCATGGATGTCCACTGCGAAGGACACGCCGAAGCGGTGCTCCACGGCGACGTCGCATAGGGAGAAGCTCGACTGGATACTGTCGGAGACACGGCACTCGCTGACAGAAAGCTGTCGTTCGACTTCATATGTGAGCTGCTGTTGAGGCCAAAACTCTCGTATGATGAACAGGCGCTGGTCGAAGGCAGGCCAGGATCGCATTGCAGAAAATTCTTGAGGATGGTTCTTGTGGCTTTTGGAGGATCTGTCATCATAGGTGGAAACTGCCCCGTTCGCTTGGATCCTCCTGCGATTCCTATATTGATCAAACTTCGAAATTGAAATCAGATTATAACTGTTCAAAAACTGGAGAAAGCAATTCGGATTCGGACGAAAGTGACTATATGCAGGCTGGCAAATATATTTGGACTTCTGGTAAACAAAGTTAGAAGTCGTGTGTACTATTAAGAAACACGTGAAGAGGCAATGGTAACGACTGATGAGGTTTACGGGATGAAGAACATTAATTCAGGACAGGAGCAGTCAAATATATGTTCGCAGTAGAATAGTTCTGGAAGAATTGAAAGACGTGTCGAACTGAGAAGGGGAAAGCGTGAGAAGACACGCGACAGAGGAAGCGTTTCCATCACATTCCTAATTCAGTAGGAATAAAAGACAAACAACTGTAGAATGTATAAATGAAACGTAACTTTGGAGACTTCGGCATTATTTAACACCATCACGTTTACTTTCGGGACCAGAGTGCAAAATCCAGAGTGCACTAGGCATGTAGTAAAGTGGAAAAGTCGAAATGTTTAATTTTTAAATATTATATTTGTGCGTGTCTGGGATAAGTTTTATTTGATATTTAACATTTGATAAAAAATTATAAATTTAAGTTGTTAAGAAGTATTTTAAAACACGTAAACGGGAAATTGCGATTTACCAAAAATTATATTATTATATTTCTGTGAAAAGGACTAAAAATAATTGAACTTTTCTAACTCCACATTTTAAAATTCCATTATGATTGGAATAATGAAAATGCACAAGTTCAGAACCTATGAGTCACTTATGAGTCCTGAAAATGCTGAACGTTTTCTAAAATATTTTTATATTTTTTTGTTGTTTTGGGTTAAGGAGTTGACTGGGGATCAAAAGCCCTTGGATTGGATATTTAGTGTGACAAGCTAGAGTAGTAACTCGTTCACCTAGAGTTTGTGGAGCGCACACGAGAAGAATATGCCTAGGCAAGAGTAGTAACTCGTTTTCCTAGTCAAGAGTAGTAACTCGTTTTGCTGCTGCTATGGTTGCTGGTTATTGACCAACTTTTGAACAGTCCGTATGTTTTCACAGGTATTGTAATAGGAACATTGCTTCTTTTCTGGTTTTGGTCTTCAGCGATTTTCCATTGTGGGTGCTTATGGTTGGTGCTAGTTTCCGGAAGGTGAAAAAGGATATTTGGGGGATGGTGATTTTTGAAGTTTTACTATGAACTCCGAGAGGAGAAGTTAGTTTTTTTTCGTAGGGAGACAGATCTCGTACTTCTATTTGAAGTAGATCTTTTGATGGGTAGACTTTTTGTCGGCTGGAGTTATTTATGATTCTAGAGCTGAAGCTGTGGATGCCAGACATGTTTTCAACTTTAGAAGTCGTGACATATTTTATAAGCTTTTTCGGATTATTTTTCCCGCGCACGATTTTGGAGATGGGGTTGCAGGGATTGCAACCACTGCTAAGACATTTTCCCGGTTTGGTCTTTCAAAAACCATTTTAAATATCCAAATCAAAATTTTATTATAAAACTCCAAAAAAATAACATTAAAGACAACTTGGAAACTAAACACATCTGTCCCTTGGAAAATACTTTCCCTTTTGGAGTGACACGAAAGGAATTAGATTTCATGATCTCTCCTGCACCGTTGGATCAAGTTGTTTCATATCAAGGGCAGTTCAACACAAGTCTCGGAGTTTAGCGGGATCAACAAAAATTCCTAAGCATGTAAAGGTCTATAAGGACATTAAGCAATTGGTTTTTTATTGGGATCGTGTAGCTTGTACGAAAAAAAAGCAGACCCATTGGCAGATGGGATGATGGGAGTTTGTCTAGATGGATGGGGTTAACATGCAGGATTGAGTGGCGAAGAAATGGGCTTCGATTCTCACATCCAGGCTGAACGTTAGTGCTCTGATGAATAGCTGGTTTGGCATACATTTCATATATGACGAGGTTGCGACACGCATTTTACAAACTCTATGGGTAGTTGGCCATAAAAGGAGGTGTATTGGGACTGATAACAAATTCTATCTGAGGTGATGCATGAGATTGGTATGTATTTTTTTTTTTGAAAATTAATATAAATGAATATAGGAAGGGCATTGTGTTTGAATATTTAAAAAAAAAACTAGTTGGGTTTATTTTAATTTTATTAAGGAAATGGATGAGATCATTATGGGTTTCTTACTTGATATTGTAATTTTTTAATATCGAAGACTTTAAGTCTCAAAATTCCCTCTTTTGTTGTCTTTCAAGAAAGGGATAAACTCAATAGAAATTTTCGTTAATAACACCTTAAGAAGTCAAGGCATACAACTAAAAAAAATATAAACCATTGTTCACTTTTATAAGAAAATGAAGACCTAATTTTAATATGACACGTAATAATAATAGTAATTGTAACATATGAATTTTATTTTGGGTGGAGAGTCCAGTGCACATTAAAAAAAAATCTTAATTGTTATATCTAATAATTTGCATAAATTCAATGTTCATGCATCTTTTTTTGTTTGGTAAAGCCTAGAAGCATGTTATGCCTAAATCATGCATCGATTGGAGGCTAAAAGAGGGAGATAAAAGAGGGAAATAATAATGTCCCTCGTTGAGTTATCAATCACTGCAAAAAGACCAACACACTATTGGAAAATGTACTTTAGAAAATGGATGTTGAAGTTTAGAAACACATTATGCTTAAATCAGTTATTAAATAGAGATAAGTCTTTATGTGATGCTTGAACATTTATGTCTTTCAATATTTTAAGAGTGGTATATTCTATTGGTGTCCCTTTTCAACTCTAATAAATGTAGAAGTAAGGCAATGCGAATGAAATTGGAAAAATATGTCAAGGCATGTTGAAACTGGAAGAAGAATAATTCAAGGCCAAAATAGGGAAAGAAGAGGGCCCCTTAATGAAGTCAACAATCACTACAAAGGCACTCATGCTTTGTTGGATAATTTCCTTTGGAGAGAGCATAGGGACAAAGGGCCCTAGTTGTGTAATCATTGGAAGAATCTTATAGGGATCCCTATAATGAGGAGGATGAACACTCCAAAGGACCAATTTTGGCGAGAAGGATACTTGAATGGAGGAGGATTAGTTTCTCTATTGATTATGGAGGGTAGTAATTGTCTATATGGAAGGATTTTGGTTTTGGGGTCTTTTGGATAAGTTTTTTCTATTGTACCATTAATGTTCGATCTAGGGTTTTTAAAGAATGAGTTGCAATATCCTCGACAAAGGTAATCAACCTACTAAGGGGAGAGGGTTTATACAATAAATATGAGGTTGTGTTGATCTGATATCCAAAAGGGGGTGTTGGAACACTAGAAGTCATATGCTACCACAAACTAGCAAGGTAGCTAGTGATAAGTAGGTGATCGTCTTAATGGGATAAAACCAAGGATGTCCACATAAGGACCACGGTCTATGCTTGGAAATCTACCCTATGAAAAGAATGGAGAATCTCTAGTCCAGGGAACAAAACAATGTGGTGAAGGAGACACTACCGCCATGATAAATAGAACAAAATCTCCCTTTGATATTATAATAAATAGGACATGTGAATATAAAGTGTTTGACCCTAAGTTGCATTAAATTAAAATATATGAAGATAAATTACTTACCAATATGGAACACTTTCAAATCCTTTAAGACATATATTGTAATGATATTTTATATTTTCTTACATATATTAGTCTTAGCAGGTTTTTCTTTCACTATTTATCAATGGCCTATATAATAATTTTTTAGAAATAATTATTTATTAGCTATAATATGATAGCAAATTTGTTTCTTTCTCACACACAACAATAAAATTATTTTCATTGACTTTTTTGTTAATACTGTGGATAATCCGAATTGCTATTCTTTAATAAAAATTATGCATTAATTATAATTTGAATAATAATTGTTTAGCAATAATTATTTTTTAGCTATAATTTGATAGCAAATTTGTTTCTCTTTTACTATCACACACAAAAAATTTATTTTTCTTTTTCTCTCACACAACAATAAGATTATTTTTCTTTGCATTTTTTTGTTAATAATGTGGATAATCCGAATTGCTATTCTCTAATAAAAATTATGCATTAATTATAATTTGAATAATAATTTTTTAGCAATAATTATTTCTCAGCTATAATTTGATAGAAAATTTATTTCTCATTTTTTCTTACACACTACAAATTTATTATTCTTTTTCTCTCTCAGACAACAATAAAATTATTTTTCATTTCACTTCCAATTACACCTCCTCATCATATATTAATTTATTATTATGAAATGAGATTCCAATTTCAAAGTATATTTTAACATCTTAACTGATAATAATGTTAAAAAAATAAAATATTTTATATAAATACAATATTTTAAAGATTAAAAAAGAAAACGTTTCAATATAAATTTAAAATTTGATAACAAAATTAATTCAAATATATTACTAAATAATAATAAAAACTGTATTCTAAGTAAGGATTTTCCTCTAACACTTTCTACTTGTACATGAAGTCGTAAAACAATTAACAACGATTTGAGAATTACTTTTAATATCCTAAATAATATAACAATTGAGAATCAGTTTTAATATTTTAAATAATATTTAGAGAGTTAATTTTAATATCTTATTAAAATTATAAATTAATATAATTTATATTAGAGATATTCATATGTATAATTTAACAATCTATTTGATTTTCAATATAATTTTGATTTTTCTATTTACATTTTTAATATGTAAGGTTTTTTATTAGCATATATCTATGTTAATTCTAAATTTATTAATGATTGAGAGATTGAATTTTTTAATGTAATTTTCTTTTACAATATAATATTGGAATAAATGTTTATGTCTCAAGAGATTTGGTTATTTTTGAAATTTGATAGATATATGATAAATATGGTGATTTAAATTATATGAGGAATGAGACTAAAGATCAATAATAGCATATGTTAAAAGTGTATATAAAATAATGTAGAAGAAGTAATAGTATGAAAATAAAATAAAATTATTGAATGGAAAAAATGATATAGGTTTAGTCATGAGAAATTTCATTAATTACAAATTATTTTTTACATAGATTCATGCACTTTTCTTATATTTCAAATTCCATGGGTGAATACCAAAAATCATTAAGGTAAAAACTTATGAATGGTTGTATATGGTAAAGTCTAATTGTACAATTAGATTTTTATTTTGTTTTCTTCAACCTTTCAAATACCATGGGTAGATACCATGGTTTTCTAGAACTATGGGGTTTTAAACTGCCAATAATAGAAAACGATTATTGACTATGGTGATTCACTAACATCCACTTGGATCAATCCTCCCACCGTAGGAAACAATGGTGTTAGTTGCATCGAATTCCCTCATTAGATGCAATTTGGATTCTAGTGAGCCATTGGACTTGGTGAAGAATTTTTCCTAATTTAGTAACTTGATTGAGTTATATTTTCTATTGGTAAGTATAATTAATCCTTGTTTCCATAATATGATTAGTCTTAGCCTGAAACTTCGTGGAACTTGATATTGGTCATGTTGTTCTTGGTACTTGTCATTGACTTTTCAGATGACATCATGAACATGCTGTTGGAAGTGTTGATTTTTTCAAAAATTATGGTTGATCTGCTTTGGCCTCAGCATGAGAGTAATTTTTTGGTGAAGATGCATTCATAAGAGTAAAATCCATGGGGGCTACTAGCTAGAACCCCAAAACGTCTAGAAAGAGTTATGGACAATAGAGTTGTGGAGAGATATATTATAACCATGTTGAGCATATGGAATGTTGTCATCACAGGGGATTCACTCAATGAACCTTTGACATATCGTGTGTGCTTGTGGCATACTGAAAGATACCCCTAATTTAACTAGATATTGGAAAATACCTCTAAAAATCACATTATTTAACCCCCTACCAATATGAACCCAATACACCTTCCCCATTAAAAAAAACCCCTAATTCAATAGATATTGTAGATATCAATTTTTTCATTAACATTATTACACCCCTTTATATTATTTCATTAACTTTGAGCTCCATCTGTTTTACCTGTCAATATAAAAATCCTTTACCCCCTATATATCCCCCAATCTGAACCCACGTTGTATGGTACTAATCCCCCAGTGAAGCCATTGTCGTTGACATCCTATGTATGTGGATTTTTGACTTGCAAGGGGTGAGGCCCCCTTGTAGGTGAGGTGAATATATCTCTGGGACCTTCTACAAGCTTCCCCACATGTATATGTTCTGTAGAGAGAGATTCTGCTAAATTTGTGGTATTTGTGATGACCTTTTGTTCTCATTTTAGTTGAACCATGAAGGGGACAAACTTGGAAGTAGGAAAAGTTACATTTTTGCAATAGGGAAAAATATTCCAAAAAATACTTGGTAGAAAGAGAAAATATATCACCAAAGCCAATTCGCTCTACCTAGGAATAACCCTTTTCTACTAACTAATATTTGTATTTTTCCACTATGCCTTATGAAATCAACTTCCTTTTAAGAACACATTTGCTACTAATTGGAATTCTTCTAGTGAGAAACTCCACTAGATCCCAAGCCTCATTATTGTCTAACGTTGTCATTTCTTCAACCATGGCCTTTTCCCAAAGTTTGCCAACCTCTGAATCCACTTTCTATCCAACATCTCTAGGATCATCATTAGTAATAAAAAAACCAATACCTTTATGGATTTCTTCTTTCCTAAATTGATCTCCTCAATGTTGAAGTATTTGGTTTTTATTCTTTTGATTCTTGTTCTTTTGTAGAGATTAAGTTTTCATCGTTCATTTCAAACTCTATTTTTTTTTAGTTATTTCCCCATTAGTATAATCCCTATTTGACACCATATTTGACTTCTCTAATACTACATCTAAACTCTACACAACCTTCTTAGTTTTTAGGTTAGACTAGCTTACAACCCTTTTGAAAATCATTAAATCCAATAAATATACACTTTTAATCTTTCTTATCCAACTTATGCCTATTTTCCTTTCAAAAATTTATATAATAATCACAACCAAACAACCTAATATGTTTAAGAGATTTTTTCTTACTATTCCATACCTCATGTGGAGTCTTGTCATCCAATGTTCATGAGGGTAATATGTTTTCCAGATAACATGCATTGTGCACCACTTGACATACTCCTTGCTTACTCCATTACTGTCATGTTCATCCTTTATGCAACTTCATTCTACAAAGGTGCATATGGAGTATTTTTTGTCCTTGATATACCACACTTCTTACAAAATTCTTGGAATTCATTCGAACACAATCCTTTGAATTCATTCCTAAAAATTTCTCCACCATTATCTTTCTTTCGCACCTTAATATTCTTCTCTATCTATTTTTTCACAAGATCCTTAAACTCTTTGAAATTGTCAAAGACTTTATATTTCTTCCTAAGGAAATAAATCCATATATTTGATAATAAGTCATCTATAAATGATACGTAGTACACATATTTACATAGTGATGGAATTGAAATAGGTCCAAACACATCATTATGCACGAATTATAATATTCCCTCCAACTTCATAGAACCAGGGGATAATATTATCCAATTATGCTTTACAAATAAACAATCTTCACATAAATAAAAATCCATAGAGTAATTAGACATACCTTATACTATGACATTATTGTGTAGTACTTAAAGACCCTTCTCTCTTTTATGTCCTAGTATTTCATGCCACAAAATAATCTTTTCTCCATAATTTAGAGTAGTTTTACATTCTTCTGATCCACTCTCAGGAACAATGGAAATATTACACCCACCACTAAAAGTTATTCCTCACAACTTATAAAAATTTCCAATATGAACTCCTGTCAACAATACCATTTCTCCTCGAAACCATGCTACATGTATCATTTTGAAAAATTATTCTTCCATCTTCATCTCTTGTCTTGCTTATAAAAATAAAATTTCTAACTAATATTAAGATGTGAAGAACACTATGGAGTGTTATAATCCTTCCACCCATGAGCTTCAACTTGAATTTTCTTCATCAACCTATGATTTTGGATATCAATTCATATCCTAAGAAAACATCACCACCATCAAAGCACTCCTTTTGAGGAGTCATATGCAAGGATGCTCCTGAGTCAACCAATTATGCCTTATGATCTACATGTGTACTTGAAGAAGCCAAGTACACATGCCTGCCTTCATTTGAGGAGGTTTTTTCTTCTATGGAAGGAGTATATTTTGATCCCTTCCCTTTCCCAGTAATTTTGGATCTACAATATTTATTATAATTCCCTTGTTTTTGTAACAATCCTCCATCTACATATTTTATTTATTTTTATCCTTCCCATATTCCTTATAATGTTTATTACATTCCTACGTTTTGGTTTCCTTTCCATGGAAACATTAATCATTACCTTAGTGATGAGAACATCATGTGGTGTACTTCTTCTATGTATACATATAAGAATGTGGTGTGAGAAATTCTTGATCCATTTGGTTATTATGTGACATCTTGGGCATATGGTTAAGAAGCCGTGTAGGTTATCGACATGTCATTTCCTTTGTGAAATAATTATATGACTCCATTTCTTAATGTTAAGTCCAACGACCCAAGATATACATAGTGAGGGGTGAATGTTGTTATAACTCCTTATGTTTAATTGGATGCAGGCTATAATTTTAGTCTTGGTTTTTCTAACAGTGTATTTTGGGAAGAGTATGGTCATATAAACATAAGTAACCCCCCCTCATAACTCATCACTTAACTTTATTCGAAGTTGCATGTCCTACTATTGTAGTGTTGTTTATTGGAATTTATTCTTGCATCAAATGGTCTCACTCCACCTAGGCTAGGCCCATGTAATTTTCACATGGAATATGGTACTTTCCACCTTTCAAATTTGGATTTGAGGCACTCTCATCTGTTGGCTAGTATGGATTTCTCTTCTCTTACCCTAGCAATAGGGGTTGTAACATGTCTCATTTTCAAACCTTCTTGTCTCGCTCCATGTGTCGACTCCTATAACATCGTTTTGATGAGGAAGGAGACAATCACAACTCAAATTTTATGTCAAGGTATTGTGGCACTTCCAAGGGATCTGATGCCTCCACTACCTATTGAAGCAGGTAAATTTTTCAACGAAGCTCATTTCCAAACTTATTTAAGTTTCCTGATTTGTTATCAATTTAAAAATATCATTGGTTTTCTTTTTCACCTTGTCTATGTCCAGAGAGGGACACAAATGGGAATGCACTCTCATTTGAAAAATTCAACCAGGATTGGTTTAACTTTTCCTTACAATGTTAACTTGGTAAGTTGTAACACCGTCCTCCCATATCTACCCAAGTAACCGACCAACCAGGGTGAACATGTGACGATAGCATACTATGATCTGATTTAACCTCCCATGTCACCTTAGGGAAGTGGAACCAACACCACATAACTACACATGCCTTATACACTTGCTACAGGACACCAAATAGCCATGAAAACCTTCTAGAAGGCTAACCCCTACATCAAACTGACCTTTTCAAGCATCAATTTCCCAGTCATTCCCTTGACATGGACACCATGCAATTGGAACCTCCCAGTCACATGTGTAAGCCTACGCACGTGCAACCTTAGACTTTTTCACTGAGTGTTGTGCCAGTGATTGTGGATTTTAAGGCTAGATTCTAGGGTTGGGGCTAGACCTCTGCCTATAAATCCCTGCAACTCTTATAATTCATAAATCAAACAAGGTCAATGCTTGCAAACCAAAGAATGACACAAGGACTAGGCCTGACCATCCCTAACCATGACTGAAATTTCATCAAACATGTCACAAGAATGTAATATACAGGTCTAAATAACATATATGAGCATATGAGTGCCATAATTATCTAAGAATCACTAAGAATAATTATTCCCTTATATCATTAACTGCATTATCATCTATTAGTTTATAGATAAATTTTTTATTCATGTACAAATCAAAAGATGACGAGAGACATACATCATCATTGTCATATTACATGTTTATAACCAACATAATAACAACGTAAATATCAAGGATACATCAACCATAAAATCCACATATAAACTAGTACATTTTCACATAAGATACCAAGGGAAGAACTTACCATTAATCAATGCAAAATCAACCCGGTATGGGATTACCACATTCCACCCGACCACAGATTGGCTAAGCTCTCTCTTCATCCAATCACCCCTGTGCAATATTCCAAGCGTGAATGTGGTACTCAAACTGAAAGAACCAACCATGGATTCATGAGGCTAAACAACATCACCCTCATCAATAGAAACCAAGATTTATCGTAATCCACACTATATCACTAGTATAGAACCATAAACATTTAATAAAATGCTTTAATATGATATCTACTAGATCACTAGGCCAAAAAAAGCATGGATGCCATAAGATATATCCACCTACACTGTGAGGAATTTTCCTTTCTCATAGTCTCTAGGCTTTACTGCAATCCATAGTTTGATCAAAGGATCACTAGGCCATAAATGCGACTCCACTCTCCAGGCTTTACCATATATCCCATCCCAGGATTCCTAGGCCTGATGGAGAGAATCCATCTCTAGGATTTATCGTATATCCCGCCATTTATTGGTTGTGGATTCTTAGGACCATTGAGGAAACACATTATTCGACGTTACCGCAACCCATAGTCTGGTTCAAGGTTACTAGTCTATGTGTTATTTCATTTATATTTCCACCACACTGAGCTTCGAATCCATCCAGAAATAAAGCTCAAACAAAAACATGAGAACCCCATCATGCCATGGCTATCTGGCAAATGAAAGGCTAGGCTGAAAAACATTGTCACGCCTGGAAAATCCCATGCCAATAATAGATATAGAAGCAATAACATGCATGCAATACTATGCATGCCAAATCTAGCAAGGAAACCATACATGCAAATCGATACGTGCAAAGAATTCTGATGTAGCTGCTTGATCTTGCTCTTCCTTGCTTGATCTGTGCTTCCTCTTTACCTTCTTTTCATTTCTTGATCCAATGCTAAATACTCCAAGAAAATCTAAGTTTCTAAGAGATTGAGAGAGAGAGAGAATAGAGAGAGAGCTCCAAAATTAAACCGAAAAAAAAATGTACCAACTGATCGTGAGAAGCCTTTTTATTAATGAGGCCTTTATTTTCTTCATTTTACATTATTTTCTTTCATTTTACTCCTCACATGCAACCTTTCACCTTTCACCTTCCTTTTCTCCTAATTTCCATTATTTTCATAAACAAAATTCCAATTAATGCCACTTTTCCTTTCCAAATCCTTTTCCAATTTCCTCAACCATAATAAACCAAATGAAAATCCACACTAGGATATTTTTCCCAACATTCAACTTGGAATAAGTGTCCCATAATATGTGGTTATTATTTTTCCTTAATTAACTTTCTATTACATGGATTTTTTCACCAGGGATTTTACAGGACCCTCCCCCTTGGGGGACATCATCATCGATGTTCAACCACACCTATACCTCAGAAAAAATGCTAAAGTGCTAACATACTTCCCATGGAGATTTACAACATAACTCAATGCAGTATTTACAATGATCACCCTGCTGAGAAGAAAACCAACATGACAACATAACAACATGAAAACTATGATGACATGACACCCATAAAATTTATTGGAGCTTTATAACATAGATAATTGAAGTATTTACATCCATATACATATGTACATATACAAAAAATCACACCAAAACATATGCCAAACATATACCAAAACTTATTTTCCTCAACCGACAAATAATGGAGGATGCATAGCCCGCATTTGATCTTCCTTATCCCATGTAGCTTCATTGGGACCAAAGTGCTTCCACTGCACTTTAACCTGCTCTATTTCCCAGTTCTGGAACATAAGAGCCTTTCTCCGAAATATACATTGAGGTTCTGACTAGAATTATCCATTTGGATCCACCTATAATACAGACATGTCAATCAAATGATAAACATATTTAACATACTTCTTAAGTTATGACATATGGAAAACATCATGGAATTTCAGTGTTGGAGGCAGTGAAAGTGGATAGGCTACTAGACCAATCCTTTCACTAATCTGGAAAGGTCCACAAAACTAGGGTGCCATCTTGGCACATGATCCAATCTGAAAGGAGCTCTTCTTAGGCTTGATGTGAAAGTACACCTATTCCCCAATCTAAAACTCCTTAAAGAACTTGTTCCGATATGAATAAATATTCTTCCTATCATGTGCTTCTTTCATATTATTCTTGATTACCTCCATTTCCTATTCCATTTATGCTAACATGTCTGGTCCAATCAAAACCATGTTCACCAGATCACTCCAACTGATGGGATTATTAAAAACCCACCTATACAATGCCTCAAACATACTCATATTCAAGGATTATTTATACCCATTTTTCTAGGAGAAATCTACCAGTGGAAGATAATATTCCCACCTTCATTGTTGATACATCACATACATCCTCAGCATGTCCTTGAATATCCTCCTAATCCTCTCAGTCTGTCCATATTTCTTTAGATGATAACCTGTGCTGAATGCCAACTTTGTGCACAATCCTGCAAACAACTCCTTAAAAAACTTTGAAGTGAACTTTTCATCCCTATCTGACACAATATTCTTTGGAACACCATGCAATCTGACCATATCTCTAATGAGCACCTCTGCCACATCACTAGCTGAATACATAGTCTTCACTGGAATGAAGTGCGCAAAATTTTTCAACCTGATCACAACAACCATGATGGAATCATGATGTCTATATGTATTGGGAAAACCTATGATGAAATCCAGGGAAATGACCTCCCATTTCCACTATGGAATCGTAATTGGTTGTAGTAGTCCACTTGGATGCCTACACTCTACCTTTACATGCTAATAATTCAAACATCTAGTGAAAAACTCTATCACGTTCTACTTTAGATTCAGGAAATAATAAAACTTCTTAACTGTAGTCAATGTATTTTGATAGCTTGGGTGACCTGACTATGGTTTTACATGAAACTCCCTCAAGATCACCTTCATTATCTTATTATTGTCTGGAACATATATAATGTCTCTAAATATGATCAATCCATCTATTGTAAGACAATAGTACATATCATGTACACTTATACATCTACATGTACTCAGCTGTAACCTGTGCATGAGCCCTCTATACCTGTCATCTTGTTGACCTACATGTAGGATCCTATCTTGTAGATATGTCCCATAGGAACTCATAACTGCTATATGATTCACCTATATCTGCCTACTAAGAGCATTTTCAACCTTGTTCTCTTTCTCCCTAATGTACCTAATATGAAAGTCAAACTCATTGATCGTGGCCAACCATCTAGATTGCCTAGAATTCATATTGAGTTTCTCAAACAAGTATCTTAACCCACTATGATCACTCATCAATAAAAAACTACTTCCAAGAATATAATGCCTCCACATCTTTAATGCATGCATGATCGTTGCTAGCTCAAGGTCATGTGTCAGATAGTTCTACTCGTGCTCATTCAATTTTCGTGACTTACAACATACCACCCATATTTTCTTCATAAGGGATCCACTAAGTCCTTTCTTGAAATCATCTGTACATACCACAAACTATTTATCTGGATCTGAGATCTTTAACACTAGAGCATGTGTCAACCACTAATTTAACTGCTCAAAACTAGCCACACATTCCACTTCTATTCAAAATTCTGCCTTTGCTTTGCAACGATGTAATGGGATAAGAAATTTGTGAGAATTTCCTGATGAACCTCCAATAATAAACTTCCAATCACATAAATGATATTACCTCCTCCACACTCCTAGGAGATTCCCACTCCATGATAACACTTATATTTTCTAGATCTAATGCTATTCCTTCCTTGGAAACAACATGTCCCAAGTAATGTACTTCAGTTTGGAAGAAAATACACTTGTTGAGATTAGCAACAACTAAAGCTCCCTCATCAATCTCAATAATGCTTCTAATTGTTTGACATGCTCTTCTTAATTTTTAGAATACACAAATATATTATCAATGAACACAATAACAAACTTTTTTGGATAAGGACACAACAAACTATTCAACTAGCACATAAATTTAGTTGGAGCATTAGTCAAATCAAATAGAATTAAAACAAAGTCATAATTCCATACTTGGTTCAGAAAGTTGTCTTGTAAATGTCCTCTTCCTTGATACATACCTGATGATTTCTAGATCTTAGATCAATCTTTGAGAACTTTGTTTCTCCATTTAGCTAATCAAATAAGTCATCACTCCTTGGAAATGGATACATGTTATTGATAGTCACCTTGCTCAAGTGTTTGTAATCAATGCAGAACTTCAAAGTGCCATCCTTCTTCTTTACAAACAATACCGATGCATCCCAGGGTGATACACTTGGTGTAATGTATCCCTTTTCAAGCATTTCTTTTATCTACAACTTCAACTCTACCAACTCTAGAGTGCTCATCCTGTAAGGTGCTTCCCTTGGTACCAAATCCATATAAAAGTATACTTCCCTGTGAGGTGCCAACGCTGAAATATATGAGGGAAACACATCTTGAAACGGCTGTAGAACAATGTACGTGCTCAAAATATCTACATATTCAACTTCCTTAACTTTTTCGCTAGAAACATGCATTGCAAATAACACACACTTTCCCGTGACTACGTTTGGCTTGCATATCTGTAACCATTCTTGCTGATGTTTATTCTTCTTACCTTTAAGATCCTATGCTCCCCATTATCATCCAAGAACTCAATGGTTTTTTCATAATAGTCCACTTTATTCATGTGAAGATATAACCAATCATACCCAAAAGAATATTGTACTATCCCAATGGAAATACATTCAAATGCGTGAATGTAGGCATACCACTTAATATAAATGCACAAGCTCTTACTCAATGATGAAGTCGCTTATTGGCACCTGCAGTCAACTTCATTAACCAAGATTCTACATGAACTTATTTATTCAAACCACACTTATCCACCAAGTCAGGACTAACATAACCATAATTAGATACAGGGTCAATCAAAATAGAAACAACTTGATCCCAAAGATAACCGTCCATTTTAATGATAGATGCCTGATGGTTTTCTTGCCTATTATCCAGTTTCGCATAGATACGAGGAACACTCTAACCAACATCCCCAACAGTTTTTTCCTTCTATGCACTATATCTATGACACCTACCACCTGTTGGGCCTTTGTTTTGTCTTATTTTTTTGAATTTTCTCTCATGTTGTCGAAGGCTAAATGATTTTTGTGAAAGTATTTGTTACTTCTTTGTTTTAATAGGATTAAAATAACATTAATAAAATTTTAATAAAGGCTTGTCTATTGTAGGATTAAAACTCGTTCGATTATGCTTTGGGACCTGCCTGCACCATGCAACTAATTCCTGCACCACTCTATGACTGCTTGCACTCTAATAGATTCCTGGACTACAGTTGTATTCCTACACTAGAATCAAGGGATGAGTAAAATTATTGTTCAAGGCGTTTTTTGCCAATTTTATGGGTGGACTTCAAAGTATGGAAGATGCGACGGATCGGCCCCAATAACACTATGAGTTGCCAACATGATCCATATGAGTGTGTCTTGAATACTATTGAAGCATGTGCCATTAATGCATGTCCCAATTTGGAACAACAATTTCCATTCGTTAACTATTTGAGAAGTTCATATTGACACATGAACAAACTGTGTCGAGATTGTTCCCAAGGATACTTTAAGTTGGTGCACCACTGGTCGGTCACCACCTACGTGTGGCAATGCTCAGGGAGCTGCTACATTTTCTTTTGTGCCTCCTGCTAGTTCTAGAGCATTGGAAAATTTGAGTGTGAGCACTTCTCGTCCTTCATATCGAGGAAGTGACACTCTCCCATAAACTATTGCCAGTGGCCAATCCCATGAACCTATTACTCCAAATGCATGGAGTTTTGCATCCAGTTGACCCTCATCTGCCTCAAAAGTGCTCTCTATAAAAATACGATTATGGATTCTTCCGACCTTACCAAATCTTACAATTTGAGACAGATGATGGACTATCACCGGGGGGGAATGTGGAGGTTTGCATTGCACGTATATTCAACACATATCGACCTAGAATGTGCATCGATGATGGCCGTGTTGTTAGCAATGTGTAAAGAACCTTTGACGGTCTATGGTGACGGTAATCATGACACTGGATCTTTGGATATAGAAAAAGCAAGAGGAAAGATCATGGTATGTTAAAGTGATGGTTTCGTCCCCACAACTACGAAGAAATATATAGTCTAGAGCATAGGCGGCAGAGGGTTGGTTCTCATTGACAATTTCTCAAGATTTATAGCTTTCGATTATGGTGCGTTTCCATTAACTGCAGACATCATTGAATATGGATCACAGATCTTCTCTTATATAAAATATCAACGAGTGCCTATATATTTAAAGGAGGTTCCATAAATTAACCTTACCCACTTGAGATGCTTCCTATTGTTAATGCAGTAGATATCAAGTTTTCCATTTCCATTAGTTGTTCGCTTATTTTATTCACGAGGAGATGAAGTGACAATGTTAGAAAAACTCATGCTTATCTTTCTAAGCTTGGTGAGCAGTTCAGTCAAATCAAACTTTCCAAAATATCACCACTGCAGGAAAAGAGGAACGGTTCACCCGAATCATTCCCTATTTTGAAATTCAATTGCCAAACTAATTTTATTCTTGTAAAAATGAATAATCTCCCTCCTGTATTTTAGTTGGCTAAATTAAAGCTCCAAATTGTAATTCGATATATATAAGAAGTTGCTGAGAAAACGATGGTAATTAATTAAATATACATGGAATTAAGAAGTTAATCAAGGGAGCGAGATAGTGTGCACAAAAGGAACGTGCAGAAGGGAAGAGGAGTTGTCCCAATGTAGCCTCACGTAGTTCATAACCAACGGATCACTCCTCTCGTCTTGATAGAGATAAGAGTGTTGTCTGCTTGATGTAAAAGATAATGTTTTCGAGAATTAATTAAAGTATTTTCATCCATGCTCTATTTATTTAATTGTTGCATCTAATGATTTTAATTTATCTGTAAACCAAGTTGCTCATAGAGGGTGCAAGCTCGTTGGGTTGGTCACCAGATGAGCTCGACATTGTTCTCCATTTTTAATTAGCATTTAAATTATCATTTGCTGTGTGAAGTTCATTTAATCATACCCAAAAAACATCGTTTAGGGCCTCAAAACGGCTCCGGAAGTTCAGGACCCGAAAAACTGCTAAAAATAGTAAGTTATGCCGAAACTGAAAAACTGAAAGAGACAATGGTGGGGGCCAAGTGGAATAGGTGGGTGGCCACCAATATCCACCTGGATCATTAAGCCCCCAAAACGGCTCCGAGAGTGGAGGACCCGAAAACCTGCTAAAAATAGTAAGTTGTGCTGAATGTGAAAATCTGCAAGAATTGATGGTGTTGGTCCCAATGGAATAGGTGGGTGGCCACCGATATCCACCTGGATCAAGATGCAAGTCTGAGGACAGAAAAAGCGTAAAAAATAATGAGATTATCTGGGCGAAAAGCAAGAAAGAGACGATGATGGGGGTTCAAATGGAATAGGTGGGTGGCCACCAATATCCACCTGGATCATTAAGCCCCCAAAACGGCTCCGAGAGTGGAGGACCCGAAAACCTGCTAAAAATAGTAAGTTGTGCTGAATGTGAAAATCTGCAAGAATTGATGGTGTTGGTCCCAATGGAATAGGTGGGTGGCCACCGATATCCACCTGGATCAAGACTTTTGCATAGAATATTGCACAAATAGGTAACATTCCTTGATGTGAAAAATTATGCACTGAAATTTTTGAAAGTTAAGTAGGCAACCGAAGTAATAAACCAGGATAAATTTCTTCTAATGTCATTCATAACCATGTATCATTTCCCTCCCTCTCCCATTTAGCCCAGTCCCATTAGTTGCATGGTTTTTAACTGCAATGAATTTTTAAGGAAGGTCTTTAAAATGCAGTAACGAGAAGGTGATGGGACCGGCTAAGATGTCCCTCCGAGCGACTCAAGCCTTTGAATTCCTAGTGGACCCGCTCAACTTTGATGGCTGACAGCCACCACCTCTCTTCCTCCGCTCCGCGCCGCGCCGCTCCTCTCCCATCTGCCAACCCCACTCACTCCACCACTCCGTCATTAATGGAGTTCCGCCTTTTTGAAATTTAAAATTTGAATTTTGAAAGTCCGCTAGAGCTCTTCATGAAAATTGGCACTTGGAAGACGACTTTGAAAACTGCCAACAGTTTGCAGTGTTTGAAGATGCCTGGAATGCCAAGCAGCTGCAAGATTATCTAAATCAAAATTATTCAGCCATAACATGTTATTTGAAGGGGATTTTTCGGTCACATGGAGAGTGCAAACTGTCGGTAGCATGTAATCACTAGGCATGCTTCCCTCCCATATATACTGGAGTTTCAGAGGCCTCTTGGATTTCCAAATCCCCAATCGAGTTAAGCTCACGGAATCCCTGCAGGTGTTTATTTGTGTATAACTTGTGATTATATATCATGGAGACCAAATATAGTTATAGCTCTGTAGTTATAGTTATAGTTAAGTTTTCTTTAATATCTTCCTGATTAAACTATCAAATCCATATAAAACTGCATCAATGTAGTGCCATTAGATCAGCTGATTTTGTTTGTGCCAATAGTGCCTTCAGAAATGACAATAATCTAAAAATTATAGCGGGTTTACAAAATCCTCTGTTTCTTTTGGCAAAGGTCTGATCGTTTTGCAATTTTCCTTGGGTAATTGAAAGCTATCCGAAACCATTCTCTTTAAATAAAGAATTCCACTTAAAAAATAACCGTGAAAAATATATACGCGGATGCCCATTCAGGATTTTAAATATATATGTGTGGGGTGGGTCAAGAGTGATGATGCTGTCAATATAATTCTCCCTTATATTGTTTTATATAGAATTTACAGGTGAGCATTCTCATATATAAACCACATCATAAGGATATATCATAATTTCTTAGATGTACCGTGTGCGATTGGTATTTTTTTTCCTTATTGCTTTGTTTCGTTTTGAGATAAACCACACCTTATTTTAAAAGACCATGAAGTAGTCCATAACTTTTTAACTATAGTGTTTTTATAATTATGTCAAGTTCATTGTTCAAGAATTTTTTTTTTTGTTTTTTTTAATATTAAAAATGCTTAAGATAAACTCTTATATGTATATGTGACTCTTTAGATGTATAT
Source organism: Pinus albicaulis (assembly GCA_034641835.2). Classification (NCBI taxonomy): domain Eukaryota; kingdom Viridiplantae; phylum Streptophyta; class Pinopsida; order Pinales; family Pinaceae; genus Pinus; species Pinus albicaulis. The sequence continues at coordinate 963,894,410 of CM076575.1, forward strand.
GCATGCCTATGTGGTTCTTTAATTTAATTTTTTATAATTATCTCAAGTTCACTATTTAAGAATGTTTTGTTGGTCTTTTTAATATAAAAAATGGTTAAAATAAACTTTTAAATGTATGTAAGTGTATGTATTTGTAGTTTTGGTTTTCCTCTTTGGGTGATGATAATGTTCGAGAGTCATATGTGAATGTTTTTATAATATTTTAGCATTATTTTTTATTATAGGAATGTAAAATGTTTTTATAGGATTATTTTGTATAATTTCTTATTATAGGAATATAAAATGTTTTTATAAGATTATTTAAAAAAAAAAAATTATACAAAAAAAAATTATAAAAACATTTTATATTCCTATAATAAAAAATAATGTTAAAATATTATAAAAACATTCACATATGACTCCCAAACATTATCATCACCCAAAGAGGAAAAATAAATACAAATACATTAAAGATACATTAAAACTCCAATATTATGGCATTATAGTCAATTCGTGAAGCATAAAATCAAACACCCAAAAAAATCCAAAGATCATTGTGGTGTAAAAACTCGCTAGTTCTATGATTGTATAGAATAAAATGTGAACTCTGTATGTGGCATGCCACAAATTTTTCTGGATCATTGGCGTAGTTTCTTGGATTAATCCCCACGACATTGTCGATTGAACATTAAACATTTTCAATCAGCTGAAATGCTCTACAACAGACAACATTTGTAAATTGCAACTGGTGCACCCATCCTAATAAAGACTCAACAGGGTCAGCGAATCTACAATCCAGATAAGGATTTCCACATAATAGAACCCTTGTTATGAAAATGAAGAATGGATTATAATATTACTTGGATTCCAAAGAGAAAATCTAGTTGAAAGTATAGGATTAAGCTTACCCTCGCTTGCCAAATGAAATTTGAGGGCACAACTCATAATTTGCACCTGTGTTGTTTTTAACTTCTGGTGAAATAACACAACACGATTGAGGCCATTTTCATTTTCATTTGCAGACATTATCCATGGCCTAGTGTGATGTCTGCGATAAGGAAATTATTGCGGAATTATCATCTTTTAAATGCACAGTGTGTGAGGATTTCAATGCCTGTGAATCTTACCTGCACTGAAATGAAGACAATTCACATCATATAAAATATTATCCTTGTTCTTATAAGCGGCCATTATCAGTCCAAAAATATTGGATGTTTATCAATCGACAGGTGTTTTTTACCGTGTAATGCACATGGATATCCTAAAAAAGTGCTCCAGAATGCATCTCGGCTCCAACTCCATATCAACAACTAGAAGGGCGGTCTTTCGGTATTCATGAAGAACTCTAGCGGACTTTCAAAATTCAAATTTTAAATTTAAAAAAGGCGGAACTGCATTAATGAGTTGATGTACGACCATATCGTCTGTAAAATATTCAATGACGGAGTGGTGGAGTGAGTGGGGTTGGTGGATGGGAGAGGAGCAGCGCAGAGCGGAGGGAGAGAGGTGGCGGTCGTCAACCATCAAATTTGAGCGGGTCCACTTGAATCTTAGAAAGGCCGGAGAGTCGTCGGAGGGACAGTCCTGGAGTTGTCCCATCACCTTCTGTTTCGTCGAACGAAAGACTCCTCCCTCAGAAAGGCCAGAGAGTCGCCGGAATGACAGTCCTAGAGTTGTCCCATCACCTTTCGTTTCATCGAACGAAAGACTCCTCCCTGAAATAATATCGATTCATCGGAATCCAACGCTAAAAAAAAAGTTCCATTGATATCGTGAGTTTTTTTTGGTATCCCAAAGTTTTAGGTCGTTCTAAATACTGTCAAAGTCATTAAAAGCAAAGTTAATTAACTTGGTCATAGTAAATGCATCGATCCGTGTAAAATTTTAACCTTGTGCTTTTGTCATTACTCACATTAATAGTTCCAACCATTGATTTGGTCAAAGTAAATGTCATTTTAGGAGCTGCTGGAGTGAAATCTTGTTAAAATATAGTAGATGTCAGTTTTGGAGTTGCCACTAGAGGGGAATCTTGTTAATCAACATTTTAGTTACCATAAAATGTATAAATACATTCAATGCCTTCAAATATTTATTGGACATTTGGAATGGTGTACAGTCTATATATTAAACTTATACAAATTTTCCTAACACAATAGAGTCTATATATTAAACAAATTCCTAACAGTGCAAATTTATTAGAAAATGTGATTATAAGACAGATTTTTTTTTTATATTTTTTTTCCATTAAATGTATCAAAAATTCCAATCATTTATAAAATGATTCACACTTAATTATTACTAATTAAAAAGTATCTAAAAATTGTATATTGATTGTTTTTAAATAATAAAAATAAACAATACAACATTTATCTAATTTATGTGTTATATCAAGAAAATATTCTTTAATATATATATATATATATATATATATATAATGAAATATTAATAACTATATATTAAATATTGATAATAACACTCTATTTTAATTATATAATCAATTAATTAATTTAATATTTCAATGAAACATTAAATAATGAGGAGTTATTTTAGTTGAGATAAATTTCTCAAATCCAACAAACTAATAATTTCTTAAATATTATAAATTAATTATGCAGTCATTATATATGATTATGAATATCAATATTGAGTTGAAGACATCTTAAAGTTAATATATCTAACACCCTCCATTAATGAATTGTCTTGGTCTGTTGTTTTGTTGAGTTTTCATTAATGAGTTGTCTTGGTATTTTGTTTGGTTCATTCTTCATCGATATCTTTATCCATTTTAAAATCTCATAGCTTGAGCTACATCACAATTGTATTAATGAGTTCTAATTCTACTTGATCTCCTTTAGATACAATTGCTTCATAACATCTATCGCTCAACTACTAGTCATTTTATTGATGGAATTCCATCTATAAAGATACATGGTTATCTAGGAAATAAATATGTTCAGATGCTACATGTATCTAAACAAATATTACAATATGACCTATTTGTTTTTGAAAATTCTTAGTGATTTCTTTAAAAATATAATAATAATACAATATGTCTAAAAACTTCATATAACTACATGACAACTAGAAAACAAGAAATAACCCAATATCTCTATCACATGTAATTTGGGTCTAGCCCTCACATTAAATATTGACCTACAAGCTCCCTCTGTAATTGTAATAAGGAACAATGAATTTGGAGCATGGCACATTGCCTCTTACTAGGGCATATAACTAACATAGGTCCTCCACCACCATACTTCTAATGCACAAACTACCACAAGATGCAACAACATGATTCGTGATACCATTTATTCACTCTGTGTTTGCACCATAGTCTTTGTGGCATTACACAAAATCAAGGGAAGGAATGAACGTTAATAATGCTAAAGATTATTTATTCCAAAGCTCGTCATATAGGAAATATTTAATGTGTTATTGATTTGATGGAAAATAATATATGGAGAACTCATGCATATAGGATCACCTAGTGATAATAGATTCAACAAAAATAGTAATAACCTAGTATCCCAAGATTCATACAATGACATGACATCTAGAACATAGAAAATAACCTAGTATCTCTAGCACAATGTGTAATTTGGGTCCATCGCCGATTGTAAATATTAGACTACCAACTCCCTCTGTAATTGTAAGGTGAAGCAGTGACTTTGGGCTGAAGGACACCTTACCTCTTATGAGGGCATATAAATAACATGGGTCTTCCATCTTGACACTTTAATTGCACACACCACTACAAGATACAACAACGTGATTCTTGATACTATTCTTGACTTTGGAGCAAAACATATTACTTCTTATGAGGGCATATAACTAACATAGGTCTTCCATCTTGACACTTTTATTGCACACACCACTACAAGATGCAACAACATGATTCCTGATACCATTTACTCACTCCCTGTTTGCACCATATTTTCTATGACATTACACACACAGACGGAAGGGATGAACCTTGGTGATGTTGAGGATTGTTCGTTCCAAAACTCATCACATAGGAAATATTCAATGTGTTATTGATGTGAATGCAAAGAATATATGGAGAACTCATACATATAGGGTCACCTAGTGGTAATAGACTCAACAAAACCTATGTTAAAACCATTCTCACTTAGGTTTAAACTCCAAAAAAGAAAAAAGAAAAAAACTCTCACACATATACACTAATGTAATATACACCTACAATAGAACATATTGCACACACACAAAATTATTACATATTCTATTAAACATAAATAAGTGCACACATATAAATACATTAAGTAATATACACCTACAATAGAACATATTGCACACACACAAAATTATTATCACACATTCTATTAAACATCAATAGTTGCACACATATAAATACATTAAGTATTGTTATAAGATATTCATTCCATCTTAAACACACAATCAACCACTTGAGATAATATTTAAACCAAACACTAAAGCAAGACCTATTTTACTTGGAATAAACCACTCAAATCCCCCTAAGTAACAATCACCTAAATAATATAAACAAATCACATAAACATTACATATGGTGAGGAATATCAAATATTAAGTACAATACAAATAAGAGTTAATGTAATCAGTATATGTTATATCAAGCAAATATTCATTATCCCTAGTCATCAAGTTGATAATAAATTCAACCTATTAAGATTTATATTACAAATTTTGTCTATTAAAATGCACTTATAAAAACTATATATATATATATATATATATATATATAATAATTTTTTGAAAATTATTAGCTTATGCCACTTTTAATTGAAAGAACATCTATTGTGCATATGCCCTTCTAATTAAAATTTTACCTTAGGACTATAAAAAACAACAGTTATTGTGTTGATATTAATAATGTAGTTAATTGATATAAAATTAAATACATTATTTTTATTTAAATAAAATTTTGAAAGATATATAAATATATGTTTGATAATGATTTTCTTAAATATATAAAAATTCTAACATTTTTTAACCAATCATTTTGTAATTATTTTTTTTCAAATTAGGAGAATCGATATAGTTTCCTTTGTTAAATTACATGTTTGGCTAGACCATTTCTATTCTAATATAAGAGAGCTCTTATATTGGTTCAGAAATGGATGTCCACTCTTTGGCCTAGCCCAATAAACCATTTGTAAACTATTACCTATGATGTTTTATTTAATATTAAATTTTATAAATATAAATAATTAAAATAAAATAATTAATTAATTTTCTATATAATAAATATTATATATGATTGACTAAAAAGAATTATAAACATTTTTTAAAAAAATTATTTTATTTTTATATTCATTTTAATTTTCAAAATATTCATTAAATATTAAGTCATGAAAAGTATAACAACTTTATATATATAATAAAATATTTGAAAATTTATAATATATATTTTTTAAAATTTTTATAAACCATTTTAATTTTAATAAACATTAATCATCAATATAATATTAAAATATACATTAAATTTCTTTATATATATATATATATATATATATATATATTTTAAGTTTGGATACATATATAACTAAAGAGTCACATACACCTACATATAGATTTAAGAGTTTATCTTAACCAATTTTTATATTAAAAAAACCAACAAAACATTCTTAAACAGTGAACTTGAGATAATTATAAAAGATTAAATTAAAAAACCACATATGCATACATATACATCTAAAGAGTCACATATACATATAAGAGTTTATCTTAAGCATTTTTAATTTTTAAAAAACAAAAAAAAAAATTCTTGAGCTGTGAACTTGACATAATTATAAAAACACTATAGTTAAAACGTTATGGACTACTTCATGGTCTCTTAAAAGAAAGTGTGGTTTATCTCAAAACAAAACAAAGCAATAAGGAAAAAAAAATACCAATCGCACACGGTACATCTAAGAAATTATGATATATACTTTGATGTGGTTTATATATGAGAATGCTCACCTGTAAATCCTATATAAAACAATACAAGGGAGAATTACATTGACATCATCATCACTCTTGACCCACCCCACACATATATTTAAAATCCTGAATGGGCATCTTGATATATATTTTTCACGGATATTTTTTAAAGAGAATGGTTTCGGATCGCTTTCGATTACCCAAGGAAAATTGCAAAACCATTGGACCTTTGCCAAAAGAAATAGAAGAAATTGTAAACCTGCTATAATTTTTAGATTATTGTCATTTCTGGAGGTACTATTGGCACAAACAAAATCAACTGATCTAATGGCACTACATTGATGCAGTTTTATATGGATTTGATAGTTTAATTGGGAAGACATTAAAGAAAACTTAACTATAACTATAACTAAAGAGATATTACTATATTTGGTCTGCATGAGATATAATCACAAGTTATACACAAATAAACACCTGCAGGGACTCCGTGAGCTTAACTCGATTGGGGATTTAGAAATCCAAGAGGCCTCCGAAACTCCAATAGATAAGGGAGGGAAGTATGCCCAGTGATTAGATGCTACTGGCGGTTTGCACTTTCCATGTGACCAAAAAATACCCTTCAAATAACATGCTATGGCTGACAAAATTTTGATTTAGATAATCTTGGAGCTACTTGGCATTTCAGGCATCTTCAAACACTGCAAACTATTGGCAGTTTTCAAAGTTGTCTTCCAAGTGCCAGTTTTCATGAAGAGCTTTGGAAGACTTTCAAAATTCAAATTTTAAATTTCAAAAAGGCGGAACTGCATTAATGACGGAGTGGTGGAGTGAGTGGGATTGGCGAATGGGAGAGGAGCAGCGCGGAGCGGAGAGAGAGAGGTGGCCGCTGTCAACCATCGAAGTTGAGCAGGTCCACTTGAATCTCGGAAAGGCCGAAGAGTCATCAGAGGGATAGTCCCGGAGCTGTCCCATCACCTTCTGTTTCGTCGAAGGAAAGACTCCTCCATTTTTAAGAGCTCCGTCAATGGCAGTTTGTTGAACGGGAATTTTGAATGGGTATGCAAGCCGTTTCTCTTGCATTTAATAAATGATTTCTTCGTAAATTCACGGTACAATGCGGGGGCCATGGTTTATTACATGAAATTTTCTTGCACCCAGGCGGCCAACACAGGATTTGTGGGATAGTAAGTAGCTTTTTGATTTGGTGAAGAATCATTATCTTCGACCCGCCATACTTTCACTAACCCATCCATACTCCCGTTGTATACAAGAAAGCCATTGAAAATTGAAATGTCAATGGTGGCCACGATGGACTTTACGGGTCTTCTGTGGCCCTACAACACCACCAACCATGAATGGAACCCAACAATATGTTCCCGTCTCCATATCTGAATCGTCTTATTTGCTGAATCTCCAACAAGATTCTCAATAGTGGCCAGACATAGCACTGCATGCCCGTGGCCTCTTAGAAAGCTGGTCAGTTGCAACGTTGAATTCATGTAGATGGGCTTTTCTCGTTCCCAAACATTAACAACGCCGTCAGCCGATCGTGAGTAGAGAATTGTTAAAATATATAATTACTTCCCGCATGCAGAAGTTAGACAAATAGTTAGGTGAATTAGTTGAGTTGAGTTATAGACAAATTTGGTGAGTGAGTTAAGCGAGTTGATCAAGTTAAGTTATGTGAGAGAGTTTGTGCATGTAAATTAGGTTAAATACCTTTCACGGGTTCATTGTATTAAGTTTTATGATTCAGAGTGATTTAGATTAATTGAAGAGCCGTAGCTCATTATTTCGTGTGTGGAATATTTGTCTTAATTGTGTGATTGAATCCTCTGGCTATCCAAAAGATTGGTATCAGCGCTGAGAAAGGATCAGAAGATCCGTGGGTGAGCAGAGCCAGTGAAGAAGGCCAAGAGAAAAAGACCGTAATTTCAAAAAAAAAAAAAAAAAAATTTACCCGCGGAGGTCCGCACGTTGCAGTGCAGCACCTGCGGAAGTACGCAACCTCTCCTTGGACAAACTGCAGAGATTTCGTGTCCCTTATGATTTTTCAAAGCAGGGTTAGTCCGCAGTTTAGTGCGGAAACGTGTTTTGTGCTTACCTGCGGACAACATGAGCGAGTCAACACAGAATAGGGTCACGTATGTTGCTTTTTCAAAGGAGTACGTATACTTTCTTTTTACAAGGAGCATTAAAGTCTCAATTGCATAAATCACGTGAGTTATATTTTTGATTTATTAAATCAACCAAATATTTCAAAGGTGTTCGTTGGAATTGTTAAAAGGGAGTTTATCTCAATATAAAAAAGGAGAAAGTATATTTATAATATTTTTTTAAAAAGGGTTTTTTTTTTAAATACAAGTTTTTAAGAGAGAAGGTTATTATAAAAATGTTTTTTTATATATATATAAATTTCTTTTATAAAAAGAAGAATTTATTATATAAAGAAAAATACAAGGGATTTTTTTAAGGAGTTTTGCAAAGCTCTCATAAAAAAAAAGAGACAATTTTTTGAGGCAAGATGGCCACATCAAGTTTTCAGCCACAACGTCCTTCTTTCAATGGGAAAGATTACGATATGTGGGCTATTAAAATGGAGACTATGCTAAAAGCGCATGATGTATGGGATCATGTCAAGTTTGGATTTGCAGAACCTCAAAACGACGTAGAAGAATGAGCCCTCGACAATGCAGACAGAGAGAAATGGAAGAAAGACAAGTGGAAGAAAGCACAAGCATTGCTTCTTATCCAGCAGGGAGTGAACCGAGTAGTGTTCCAGAAGATAATGATAACGTCTTCAACAACGGAAGCATTGGAAACATTGGCGACAAGCTATCAAGGTATGGCCAAAGTTAATATTGTTAAATTGCAAAATACTAGGAGAGACTTTGAAAGTCTACAGATGAAGGAGACAGAGGACATTGATTCCTTCATGAATAGGGTCATGTCTGTCGTCAATCAGTTAAAAATCTATGGTGAAGATGTTAAAGATTGAACAGTGATTGAGAAGGTTCTTCGATCTTTGTCTACCAAGTTTGATGTTGTGGTAGCAGCCATAGAAGAAGCGAAGGATTTCAAAAAACTGACAGATGATGAGTTGATGGGATCCCTTCTATCGCATGAAGCAAGGATAGACAGAAATAAGGATTCCACTCTAGAAACCGCCTTCAAAAGCCAAGTTTTTATTTCAAGAGGTCGAGGCAGAGGTCGATCGAGAGGCAGAGGACGAGGCGGCAGCTATGGTGGTCAGAGAGATGGCCGAGAAGAGCATGAGCATCAGAGTGGAAGTAGCATTAGAAAAACCTTTCATAACAATCAAAAGTTTGAAAAATCAAAGGTAAAGTGTTATTACTGCAATAGATTTAGTCATTATGCTCGTGATTGTAGGAAGAAGATAGCTTATCAAGGCAATCAGAGAGCTAATGTTAGTACAGAGAATACTAACTCCATGTTTCTAGCATGCAACACCATTCATGAACCATCTGATAAGGTTTGGCTATTAGACAGTGGTTGCAGTAACCACATGACATGCAACGAGAATTTGGTTGCAAATTTGGATGCGTCAGTAAAGACAGAGTTAAAGATGGGGACTGACAAGACTGTGGATGTAGATGGCAAAGGAGTGGTCAACATCGTGACCAAGCAGGGGGAGCCAAATACCATATCATAGGTATATTATGTCCCTGGACTCAAACACAATTTCATTAGTGTTGGTCAATTGATGCAGAAAGGATACAAAGTTATATTTCAAGGGCAACAGTGTGTTATTTATGACAAATCCCCAAGAAAAAAACTAATTGCAAAGGTGAAAATGATGAGGAATAAACTCTTTCCTCTAATTATGAACTACAATAATCAGGTTAGTTCTCTTACAACTGCATGTTCTGTTGATTACTGGTTATGGAACTTTCGGTTTGGACACTTGCATTTTTCCAGTTTAAGATTATTGCAGCAGAAACAGATGGTCAGAGTTTAACCTCCCATCAAAGAACCTGCAAGCACTTGTGAGTGTTGCATCTTCGCAAAGCAACGCCGTGAAAGTTTTCTGAAAGGAGTTTCTTGCAGAGCAAAGAAACCACTTGAGTTGGTGCATACCGACCTGTGTGGACCTATGAGGACACAGTCGATTGGTGGAAGTTGTTACTTCCTCACTTTCATTGATGACTATAGCAGGAAGACTTGGGGTTTACTTTTTTAACAGAAGTCTGAAACTTTTACAAAGTTCAAAGAGTTCAAAGCCTTAGTGGAGAACCAAAGTGATCGACAGATCAAGGTATTGAGATCTGATTGCGGTGGAGAATATGATTCAAAGGCATTCCATGAGTACTGCAAACAACATGGAATCAGAAGACAGTTTACAACCAGATACACACCACAACAGAATGGTGTAGCAGAGAGGAAGAATCGAACAATCATGAACATGACAAGGAGCATGTTGAAAGCAAGACACTTGTCTAATGAATATTGGGCAGAAGCAGTTGCATGTGCTGTTTATGTGATAAACAGATCTCCTACAAAGAGTGTGATGAACAGAGTTCCAGAAGCAGCATGGTCAGGTATGTCTTGCAGTGTATCTCATTTCAGAGTCTTTGGATGTGTAGCCTATGCACATGTGCCTAAGCAAATAAGAGGCAAATTAGATGATCAAAGTGAAAAATGTATATTTACTGGTTATAGTGAGCAGTCAAAAGCTTACAAATTGTATAACCCTGTCACAAAGAAGACAATCATTAGCAGAGATGTTATGTTCAAAGAACAAGAGTCATGGAATGGGACTGTAGACACACTAACCGATGCTCAAACACCATTGATGGAGGATGATCTTGTAGAAGAAGAGGAGCAACAAGAACCAAAAGAACAGACACCAAACAGAGTCACACCAGCAAGGACTCCAAGATTTTCAGAGCAGCATGGATCTTCAAGCAGATCCACAGATCATAATTCTCCAAGCAGCGAATCAGGTAAGAAAAAGATGAGAAGTTTGAAGGATATTTATGATGATTTGGATGTTAGTTCAAATTTTTCATTGTTGGCATTCCAACCTTCTTCGTTTGAAGAAGCAATCAGAGATGACAATTGGGTGCAAGCCATGGATGAAGAGATGAATTCCATTGAAAAGAATGATACATGGGATTTGGTTGATTTACCAAACGATAAAAATCTCATTGGTGTGAAGTGGGTATACAAGACCAAAGTGAATGAGAAAGGTGAGATTGACAGATTTAAAGCAAGACTTGTAGCCAAAGGATTCTCGTAGCAACCGGGAATAGACTTTGGAGAAACATTTTCTTCGGTAGCCAGATTGGATACTGTAAGAGCAGTTCTAGCGACAGTAGCTCAGAACAAGTGGAAAGTATATCAGATGGATGTGAAATCAACCTTCTTGAATGGAATTTTAGAAGAATAAATTTATGTGTAGCAGCCTCCAGGTTATGAAGTTGAAGGAAAAGAGGATAAAGTTTACAGATTGAAGAAAGCGCTCTATGGACTGAAGCAAGCACCTAGAGCATGGTATAACAGAATCGACAGTTATATGATCAAGAATGGCTTTTGCAAAAGCAGCATTGAGCCTACCTTATACACAAAGGTAAATGAGCATGGACAGATTTTGATAGTTTGCTTATATGTTGATGATATGATTTTTACAGGTGATCTTGAGATAGATGAATTTAAAGCAGCCATGATGAAATAATTTGAGATGACAGATCTAGGTCTCATGAAATATTTTCTTGGCATTGAAGTTGAACAATCTGAAAAAGACATTTTTATTTGCCAAAATAAGTATGCAAAAGATTTATTGAAAAGATTCAGGATGGATAATTCCAAACCTGTACCTACATCAGTTGCAACAGGTACAAAGTTAAGTAAGGATGATGAAGGAGCGGATGTCAATCCAACTCTATTCAAAAGATTGGTTGACAGCCTCATGTATCTCATAGCCACAAGACCAGATATTATGCAAGGAGTAAGTTTGATTTCCAGATTCATGGAGACTCCAAAAGACACACATTGGAGTGTTGGAAAAAGAATTCTAAGATACATCGCAGGAACGAGAGATTATGGCATAATGTATGCAAGTACAGAAAAGAAAGAATTGATTGGATATACAAATAGTGATTTTGTAGAAAGTTTGGATGATCGGAAGAGCACATTCGGTTATGTGTTCCATCTCGGTTCAGGAGTGATAGCATGGGCATCTAAGAAGCATCCTATTGTGACATTATCATCAACAGAAGCAGAATATGTAGCAGCAACTTCAACAGTATGTCAAGTAGTATGGTTAAGAAGAGTATTGGATGGACTCAAGCAGAAACAACAAGGATCAACAACAATATACTGTGACAACACATCAGCGATTGCACTATCCAAGAATAGTGTGTTTCATCAAAAGAGCAAGCATATTGATACTAGATATCACTTTATTCAAGAATTTGTGAGCAATGGAGAAGTTCACTTGAAGCCTTGTAGAACGAGTGATCAATTGGCTGATATCTTTACAAAGCCATTAGCAGTAGATTTGTTTGAGTTTCACAAAAAAATCTTGAGAGTTGTAAGCCTAGCTTAGACATAGACCAACAGACATGTTTGAGTTGTCATGAGTTATGTTTTAGTTTAGCGGTCGTAATTAAGGGGGAGTGTTAAAATATATAATTATTTCCCGCATGCAGAAGTTAGACAAATAGTTAGGTGAATTAGTTGAGTTGAGTTATAGACAAATTTGCTGAGTGAGTTAGAGAGTAAGTTAAGCAAGTTGATCAAGTTCAGTTATGTGAGAGAGTGTGCATGTCAATTAGGTTTTTTTTTTTTTGTAAATTTAAGCAGATTGTATTAGTTTTGTTGTATAAAATTACATAGATGCCTGGGAGTCAATGTGACCTCCCGGATACATAGATGACATATTCGCTGAAGAATGAAGTCGCTTGGCCAGTAGAGCAGTGCTTGTTGCTCAAAACGCTATGTCGCGCCCAGAAAGTCCGGTTGGCACATAGCTGCGCTGTCTGAAGGAGGTAATCGAGCATTTTTCACTGCGGATTTTCGTTTCAGAGACCGGTGTGACTGTATGCTACGTGATTTGGCCCGGTCCTGTGGGCTGTGTTCTCCCTTGGGCGTGACTTGCTCATAATCTATCTGGTATTGATTGAGTTTGCCATAATCGATCTGGCATTGATTGATTTTGCTCATAATCGATGTGGCTTAAGCTTGTGCTTGCAGATCCGCTTGTTGGATATCGTGGCATTTGGCTTTGAGATCTCCCACTTCCTGATCATGCCAGAGGCTGTGGTACTCTTCCAGATTGGAGTCGATCCCTTCATTTGCCAATGCATCAGCTAGTTTGTTTGCTTTCCTTCGAACAGCTTGGAAGGTGATCCCTTTCATGGTGCAGAGTTGGCTTTGGAGATCTTTTAGTATTGCTGACAGCCTCCAGCTTGGGGTTACTTTGTGCACCTGTGCGCCCATCTGGAGTTTCCTGATCAGTCTTATTATTATCTCTGAATCGCCCTCCACTATCAGAGGTAGGAGCTTGTATCTGCCAGCCAGAGTGAGGCCTTGGAGGAGAGCGATGAGTTCTGCAGCGTTATTGGTGTTCACTCCGAGATTGCCGTGATAGATAAGGTGAATTGCTCCTATGTGATCCCGTACTGCTCCTCCATATCCTGCCATGCCTGGGTTTTGTCTTGAAGCCCCATCAAAGTTGAGTTTGAATGTGTTGGAGGGGGGCAGAGTCCATTTGTCCTGCGTCGTTCCCGTTGAGGTCTGGTTCCTTCCAGCAGAGTTGGTCCTTGTTTGGAGATGCAGGATCTGTATTATTCTTGCCTCATTTGGAGATGCGTTGCCTTCTATCTTCTGTATGCCTTTGGCATTGATTGTTTCTGTGATGAGCAGTCGAACCTTCCTTATCAGCATGTGAACTCCTGTGGCTGTGTTTTTGAATGTTCTTGCGTTTCGCTCTTTCCATAGTATCCAAACTAATGCGCCCGGAACTAGATTCCAGGCACTGTTGACCAGGGGGTTGGAGGAGATGGAAGTTCTCCATTGGCTTAGCGAAGTTTGGATGGAGTTTCTATCTCTATCTGATTGTCTGAAGACCATGGCCATGTCATCCCACAGGGAGCAAGCCGTGGGGCAGGTATTGAGCAGGTGATTGAGCGTTTCCGCCCCATTCTCGCAGAGCATACATCGAGAAGGGCCTACAAAACCTCATTTCTGAAGTTTGTCCCATGTGAGAGCCCTATTATGCAGGACTAGCCAAGAGAAGAGTGTGATTTTTGGCCAAGTTCCTCTGCTCCACAGGATTTGCCATTTGTGGTCTGATTGCTGATCCGGGGGGGCTGCCAAGAGTTTATAAGCTTCTTTGAGGTTGAACGTGCCTTTGGGGTTGCTTCCCCATCTTAGGATGTCCTCTTTGTTGGATCTGAGGATTTTCCTTTTGTCCAAGTCTTGTAGAAAATGGTCTACATTCCCTGGGCCTGCTAGGGTATGCCATTGTTCTATGGAGATCCAGTTCTGCCAGATGGTTGCTGCGTTTGCCGGTTGCCAGTAATCTGCTATCATAATCTTGCCTTCCTCCTGCATGGCTCTTTTAAGAGTATGCCAGTCTGGGTGTTCCAAGATTGGAAGCTGCTGCCAGGCATCTTCCCAGAATAGGGCTGTGTTGCCTTGGTGTACTTCCCAGAAGCTATGCTGCTGAACAATATGTCTATTTTCCCAGGCTTTGTTCTAGATTGGGGATCCTTGAGTGGTGCCCGTAAGCCGGATGAGGTCTTTATCCCTGATTTGGGTTGTATACTTCGCTTTCCACAGGGCGCCCCAGAGGGAGTCAGGATTCTCAACCCATCTCCACCAGATTTTTGCTGCTACTGCCTTGCTTAATATCTCAGGGTCACGGAGGCCCAAACCTCCCTCCATTTTTGGTTTGCAGATGTCTATCCATTTTAGGAGGGCCCATTTGGATTTCTTAGAGGGTCCATTCCAGAGAAAGGAGCGCTGAATGTTTCGGATGGTCTTGTAAGCCACCTTAGGGGCTGCAAGTGCTGAGAACATGTAGGCTGGCATGGTTTGAAGGGTGGAATTTATCAATATCAGTCTGCTAGCCATGTTTAGTGCCCGGTGGGTCCAACTGCTCATCCTGGCTCTCATTTTGTTGAGAAGGGCTTCCCAGTTGCTCGATCTATAGGCATGTTCCGAAAGCAGAATGCCAAGGTATTTGGTTGGAAGGGAGTTCTTTTGAATATTCAGAATTCTACTGAGATTTCTCTGCACCAGAGTGGATGTGTTGAAGAAAAAATTTTTGGATTTGGTTAGATTGATATCCATACCTGAGGCTTCCGAGAAGGTTTTTAACACCTTGCTGATGGTTCGAGCTTCCTGTACTGTGGGGGCGCCCATGAGCATGGTATCGTCAACGAATTGCTGATGCGTTATAGTGAAGGATCTTGAAAAACCGCCTATTCTCACAGCACCCAGACATCGTCCTACTGCAAGAATCCAAATGCTCTTCCAAGAGCACAGAAACTCTCAAAAAACTTGTTTCCAACAGTCATCAATGCATTAGCATAGATGCAATCGGGCAAGCAGGAGGGTTGATCACATTCTGGAACAAAAGCAAATTCATAGTACAAAATGCTCTATCCACCAAGCACTCTCTATCGGTGATTTTCAACATGCCAGACTCAGGGCATTCGATTTGCGTTACCAATATTTATGGACCCCAACGACTTCAGGAAAAGCTGGAGATGCTGCTAGACCTGGATGAATTCAGACAACACCATGGGGCAGATCACTGGATTTTAGGAGGAGACTATAATATGATTACTAGCCTAGCAGAGAAAAAGGGAGGCCTACGAAGACTGGATAAGGACTCGGAAGCACTCAACACTTTTATTGCTGCTTCCAAACTCATTGACATCCCCACCATCAATGGTCTACATACCTGGACCAACAAGCAAGGAGGAAACCGACAGATAGCTTCAAGGCTTGACAGATTCCTCATGTCGGAATCCATTCTGTTGCAAAATATAGACATGGAGGCCAGCATTCTGCCCATAGAAGGATCTGATCATTGGCCAGTGCAGATCCACTTCACCAATTTGGATAAACCCCAAAACAGACCTTTCAGATTTGAGGCCTTCTGGACAGAGCACCCATCATTCATGCAGAATATACAAAATTGGTGGACCCAAACCACCATAAGGAGCGACAACATCATGTACATAATCCAGCAGAAGCTCAAAATTATAAAGACCAACCTCAAACAATGGAACAAAGATACCTTCGGCAACATATTTCAAGCCAAAAGAGAACTTGAGGTAAAAATGGCGAATCTCCAGCAAACTCTAATCACAGAAGGACCCAATGAGGAGTGGAACACTCAAGAATCGATTCTGCAAAGGCAATGGGAAGACAGACTAAAACAGGAAGAGCTACTGTGGAGACAGAAATCGAGAGTGCAATGGTTAAAACAGGGTGAGCACAACACCATCTTCTTTCACAAGTCCACCATCCAGAATAGAGCTTTTAATCGCATCCTATCTCTCAAGACTGCAGATGGCGATCAAGTCTTCTCACGGGATCACATCGGATCTGAGCTCAACTCCTATTTCACCTCTCTTCTCAGCGAACCTCTTCAAGATCGATCCAAAGCCATAAAGGAAATTTTGGGAGCCATACCCAGCTTAGTTACAGAGGATCAAAACGCCCTGCTTCTAAGAGAGTTTACTGAGTAGGAGATTGAAGAAACCGTCTTCTCCATGGCCACGAACAAGGCCCCTGGACCTGACGGATTTACAATTGAATTCTTCAAGGCGTGCTGGCCCATTATAAAAGCTGACCTTCTTATTCTTATAAGAAACTTTCACAGAACCAAGAAAGTCCTGCCTGCCATCAATGCCACTTTCCTTACCTTAATTCCCAAATCGAACCAGGCTGACTCCCCTGACAAGTTTCGCCCCATAGCCCTTTGCAATGTCCTCTATAAAATCCTTTCCAAATTGATGGCAGACAGACTCAAATCCGTCCTCCCCTCAATCATTTCTCAAGAGCAAACTGGCTACGTCGAAGGAAGGCAGATCACTGACAGCATAATCCTCACCCAGGAAGTATTGCACTCTTTCAAAACAAACAGATCTCCAGGTATGTTAATCCAGCTTGATCTGTCCAAGGCCTTTGACAGAATCAGCAGTACATGAAAGCAATCCTCCAAGCTTTTGGATTCAGTCAGCTATGGACAAACTGGATAATGGAACTGGTTTCAGGTGCCTTCTTCTCCATCCTGCTAAATGGTGGACCCCTACAACCCTTCAGTCCATTCAGAGGCATAAGACAAGGGGACCCCCTGTCTCCTTTTCTCTTCATCATCATGGCAGAAGGGCTAGGAAGATCCTTAACCAAGGCAAAGCAGGAGAACCAGCTCAAAGGCATCAAACCGGTGCATGTCAATTAGGTTAAATACCCTTCACGGGTTCATTGTATTCAGTTTTATGATTCAAAGTGATTTAGATTAATTGAAGAACCGGCAGCTCATTATTTCGCGTGTGGAATATTTGTCTTAATTGTGTGATTGAATCCTTTGGCTATCCAACAAGAATTGCTCCGTCTGTGCTAATGGCGAGCCCGTTCACTGCAACAGCAGATTGTTGGACGCTGAGAGTTTGTGTGAGCACATGCTTTACATGCTTTACCTTTGCGTTTCCCGGAATTGGAGCCCATACTTTGACTGTGCTGTCAGCGGAGCCGGTAAAGAGCAATCCATCCGCAACAACGGCTACAAAATTTATGGCATCGTCGTGAGCCACGATCGATTCAACGCATTTCCAATCCCGCGTTCTCCACACCTTCACGGTTTTGTCCCACGAACCCGAATACAGCACACCACGTTCTTCGTTATAGGCAAGCGAGGAAATGGTGTCCATGTGCCTGATCCTAAGGGCACTGTGATGCCTCCGAACATGTACATAATTTTTGGAATTCAGAGAACTCTGTATTTGATCTTTCATGGTAGGAAGTGCCCATACTCGCCTGTAAGCGCCAGAATCTTTTGGAGGCCGGTACCTTACGCGGATTTTCTGGTCGTGGTGGGCGCTGAAAACGTAGTCCCTTGCAATCAGCAGAGCCTTGACGAATCCGTTGCCAGCTTTAAAGCAGCCGCATTCTTGAAAGGTGGGGTGTTTCCATACACGAATGTTTTCACTCTCTGAACCCGTGTAAAAGCGAGGGACGTCGCCGGACACGGCGAGTGCATATGCGTGGGCGAGTCTTCTCTCACCATCGGTAGCGATGCATGCGGGATCTGCGAGTCCAGCAAGGGCGTCAAGTGCGGGGATCTGCGAGAGGAGCGCATGGATGTCGCTGCGAAGGACACGCCGACGGTGCTCCACGGCCCCGGCGTCGCATGGGGAGAAGCTCGTGGATCTTTGTCGGAGACACGGCACTCGTGACGAAAGAGGCTGTGTTCGACTTCATATGTGAGGCTGGCTGATGAGGCCAAAACTCTCGTATGATGAACAGGCGCTGGTGGCGAGGCGTAGGCGTCGGTGATCGCACAGGCAGGTACCTCGAGGATGGTTCTCGTGGCTTTTGTGTTGGAATTTTCAGAATTCCAAAGAAGCCTTCCGTCGCCTTTTAACACAGAAAGGGATAAAAAATTTCACCGATGCATGCCACGCCTATCGAAAATTTATATTTCAATATATAAAAAAAAACTGCTGTTACAGACTTCCTCAAAAGAGGGATTACAAAATAATTGAGACTGCTGCAAACACAGTTCAACAATTATCACTCTGTCATTTACAAATGACACTCTGTCTAAAAACAGTCACTGCTGTGATTACTCTGTTTTCAAAAACACTCTCTGTCTTTTACAAAATGCACTTTGCTGTGCATAAAACTCTGCTCACTGTGTTTTACAATACGCTGCTGTGTATTGAAAAAACATTACATTTTCAAAATGACTGTTTCTGCATATAACAAAACAGAAATATCTTCAGCCATAAATTACTTCAACCACTAAGTTCACCGCTTCAGAAATCTTAATGGCTGCATTAACTCTGTCAGCACCGCTTGGAACGCATTGATCACAAATTTCACTTGCTGGCACTTTGATTTTTCTTTCCCGCACTGCTGTGCACATTCCTGTATAATAAAACCAGTTTTGC
Source organism: Pinus albicaulis (assembly GCA_034641835.2). NCBI lineage: Eukaryota > Viridiplantae > Streptophyta > Pinopsida > Pinales > Pinaceae > Pinus > Pinus albicaulis. The sequence goes on from CM076575.1 coordinate 963,913,465, forward strand.
TGTCTTTTCTTTTTTTTATTTACACTGCTGTGTAATAAAAATTACTTCACGACTTTTACAATGTGCTGGGCACATATCTACACCTTACGGGCCTTTTTAATATATACTTCACATATATTAAAATCAAAACAATATTTAAAACCTCTTAAAAAACCAACCAAAAAAAATTGCCGTGACAAACATTTAAATTGGTGATCAATATACAACATATAATATATGTCATATGGGCCGTATTATATGTGGGCCCCTTGCTGCGGTGATGTCAGCAATTCCGGGGGGGTAAGAACCTCTGCCCTCAAACTCTCATCGACCCCCGCGGACATATATTACAGCTGTATAGTGTGGGGCCAGTCCGATGGGGTATGCTGCTCCCCTGGCCAAACTCTCCGGACCCCCTCGGACTTTCATTGCGGCTTGTTCTGCCGTTGAAATTACATTTCAACACTCCCCCTTAATTTCAACTGCTGGGTTTTCCTGCATACCCATGCATCTTCTGAAATGTTCAAAGCTTTTCTGCTGTAGTGGCTTTGTGAGGATATCTGCAAATTGATCCTCCGTTCTGCAATGCTGCAAAACAATCTCGCCATTGCTAACCAATTCCCGTATGAAATGAAACTTGGTGTCAATGTGCTTTGTCCTTTTATGAAAAACATAATTTTTAGACAATGCAATAGCTGAGCTATTGTCACAAAATATCATTGTCCCTTTTACCTGTTCTTGACATAAGCTTCTCAACATTTTCCGCATCCAAACTGCTTGACACGCTGCTGCTGTAGCTGCCACATATTCCGCTTCTGCTGTAGACAACGCTACAACGGGTTGTTTCTTAGAAGCCCATGAAATGGCTCCTGAACCCATATGAAAAACATAACCGGAAGTGCTCTTCCGATCATCTACACTTCCAGCCCAATCACTGTCAGTGTATCCAACTAAATCTGAACATTCTGAAGTAGTATACAAAATACCAAACCTTTTTGTACCTTTAACATACCTCAAAATCCTTTTTGCTGCTTGCCAATGTGCATCCTTTGGCTTTTCCATGAACCTGGAAATCAAACTAACAGCGTGCATTATGTCCGGCCTAGTTGCAGTCAAATACATAAGGCTGCCAACTATGCTCTTGTACAAACTAGGATCAAAATCCTTACTGCTGTCCTCTCTGCTGAGCTTTAATCCCATCACTGTGGGAGTGATTGCTGATTTGCTTTCCTGCATGTTAAATCTTTCAAGAACTTCATTAACATACTTTGCCTGTGAGATAAAAATCCCACTTTCATCTTGTTCTACTTCTATTCCCAAGAAGTATCTCAACAAACCCATGTCAGTCATTTCAAATTCTTCCTTCATGATTGTTTTGAAATGTTCAATAAGGCAATCATCATTACCTGTAAAAATAACATCATCAACATACAAGACTACAATCAAGATTTTACCGTCTTGTTCTTTGATGTAGAGGGTGGGTTCTCCCTCACACTTCTCAAATCCATTTTCCAGTAGATATGAATCTATCCTACTGTACCACGCTCTTGGCGCTTGCTTCAGCCCATAAAGAGCTTTCTTCAGTTTGCATACCTTGTGCTCTTGGCCTTTCTTCTCATAGCCGAGAGGTTGATCAATGTAAACCTCTTCCATTAACACTCCATTCAGAAATGCTGACTTCACGTCCATTTGGTAAACTTTCCATTTATTTTGTGCTGCTATGGACAACACTGCTCTCACGGTTTCCATTCTTGCAACCGGTGCGAAAGTTTCCTCATAATCTATGCCATGCTTCTGCTTATAGCCTTTGACGACAAGTCTTGCCTTGTGTCTCTCTATTTTGCCTTCAACATTACTCTTGGTCTTGTAGACCCATTTAACACCAATGACATCTTTACCTTTTGGGAGTTCAACCAAATCCCAAGTTTTGTTCCTCTCTATGGCATTTATTTCCTCATCCATAGCTTCTATCCATTTCCTATCATTGATAGCTTCTTCGAAATGAACAGGATCATCAACATGACAATATAAAGCAAACAAAGAATTGATACCTTCATTAGCTATATCTTGTTCATAAATTTCTTTCAAACTTCTAAATTTCTTACCTCTTTCAGTAGGTGTACAAGTACTTGAAGAAGCACTTGAGTTTCCTCCTTGTGGTGTGCTTGGAGAAGCACTTTCATTTCTCCTCAAGGGTGTACTTTGCGGTGTTGGTGTTGTTGTTTGGGGATGTATTTCAGCCACCTCATCATCATTCTCATCATGAGATAAACAGTGTTTAACATTCACTGTTTTCTCTATGCTTCCATCCCAAGCTTCCTCTTCAATGAACTGAACATCTCTGCTCACAAGAAACTTCTTGTTGGATGGGTTATATAACCTGTAGGCCTTGGATTCCTCACTGTATCCAATGAAAATACACTTCTCCCCCTTGCTGTCCAACTTCTTCCTTAGCTGATCCGGAATGTGTGCATAAGCCACACATCCGAAAACCTTCATGTGCGTGACACTTTGCTTTGCGCCACTCCATGCCTCTTCCGGCACTTTGTTCATGACCGCTTTTGTAGGGCACCTGTTCAGGATATACGCTGCACAATGTACAGCTTCAGCCCAATAATCATTCGGCAAATGCTTTGCCTTAAGCATACTCCTTGCCATGTCCATTATGGTTCGGTTCTTCCTTTCGGCCACTCCATTTTGCTGCGGTGTATATCTAGTTGTAAACTGCTTATGTATTCCATTTTCTCTACAAAACCGTAGAAAATCTTTAGATATATACTCACCTCCTCTATCAGTCCTAAGGACTTTGATATGCAGCCCACTCTGGTTCTCAACAAGTGCTTTGAAATTGCGGAATTTTTCAAACACTTCACTTTTCTTTTTCAAAAAGTAAACCCAAGTTTTTCTTGTAAAATCATCTATGAATGTTAGTACATAGTGGCTGCTCGCAAGTGATGGAGTTTGCATCGGTCCACACACATCTGAGTGGACAATCTCTAAGGGTGCTTTAGCCCTTATGCTTTTCCCGGAAGGAAAACTTTCTCTGTGTTGTTTCCCAAGAATACAACCTTCACAAAGGCTGTCCGGTTTCTCTATCAATGGTAAACCACTTACCATTCCTTTTCTATTCAACAGATTAAGACCTCCAAAGTTGAGATGACCAAATCTCAAGTGCCATAACCAATTATCATCCTTTGGTTCGCTTTGGTAAGTCTCCTGTGCAACTGCTGCTTTCTCTTCACCATTCTTCAAGTCTGCTCTCATTCTGAGAGGGAACATCCCGTTCCTTGTCATCTTCACTTCAGCAATACATAGTTTGCTGGGTGGTTTATCCATGATGGTACAAACATCATTATCAAAGAAAACATTATACCCCTTATGGACAAGCTGTCCAATACTTAAGAGGTTACACTTCATTCCTGGAACATAATAAACATCTGCTATGGTTTTCCTTGCACCTAATCTTGTTAAAACATTTACATCTCCTTTTCCCATAACAGAAATTTTGCTATCAGTTCCTAGTGTGACTTGTGACTGCACACTTTCATCTAACATAGAAAACATTGCTAAGTTTCCTGTCATATGGTTACTACAACCGGAGTCTAGAAACCATACATCCTCATTCTTTTCTTCAGCCATGTTACAAACTAAAAACAAATTACTTTGGCTGCTATTTTCTCTTGTGAAATTTGCACTAGTTCCACTTCTCATATCTTGTTTCTTCTTTCTACATTCATTAGCATAATGACCATATTTCTTACAATTGTAACATTGAACATTGGATTTATCATACCTTTGTCCTTGATCATTCTGTTGTCCACTTTGCTGGCTGCCTTGGCCTTGATGCTGATTTGGATTGCTGCCCCTTCCTTGAGCATTTGCTGGACTGTTCCTTCCACCTCTGTTCTGGCTTCTGCCTCTTCCTCTTCCGCCTTGCCCTCTTCCTCTTCCGAAAGACATCTGGGACTTAAAAGCATGTTCAAGAGATGAGTTCTCACTCCTACCCAATCTCTGTTCATGGGTAATCAGTGATGCATGTAATTCATCCACTGAAAACTTTGTGAGATCTCTTGTCTCTTCTATGGTGGTGACAATCACATCGAATCTTGAGGGTAAGCTTCTCAAGAGTTTTTCCACAATCCTTTTGTCCTCAAGAGTCTCTCCATGAGATCTGATTTGAGTGACCATTCCAATCACATGAGTGAAGAATGAGTCAATGTTATCTGACTCCTTCATGCAGAGAGTCTCAAAGTCTCTCCTCAGCAACTGAAGTTTTGCTGTCTTCACTTTCTCCATACCTTGATAGGCTGTCTTGAGAGTTTCCCATGCTTCACTGGATTTCTTGGCTGCTGCTATCCTTGGAAACACACTCTCATGCACTGCTTGATATAAGAAGAAAAGAGCCTTGGCATCTCTCTTCTTATTGTTCTTCAACTGTTCTCTTCCTGCTTGATTTAACATAAGAAACTCTGCTTCATCTTTTGGCTCTTCAAAGCCATCCTCAACTAATTCCCATAACTCTTGTGAGGTAAATAAAGCTTTCATAGTTAATGACCAGTAGTCATAATTCTTTCCATTGAATTGTGGGAGATGGACATTTCCCAAACTCATACCTGTGCTAGAACCTGCCATTCTGCACTTCTAACTATGATAAAAAACACTTGACTGTGTATTAAAATAGCTCACTGTTTTGCAATAGTTACACAACAAATTTTATAGAGAAATACCTTCGAATTCTTCTTGGCTGAACCTTCACTCTGCTGGAGAGGTTGCTGCAAAAACGAACTCTGTTCCTTCAGCTTATTTGACCTTCAAATAGCCTGGATTGGCTCTGATACCATGTTGGAATTTTGCTGAATTCCAAAACAATAAGACTGCCTTCCTTAACACAGAGAATAATTAAAAAAATTACTCACACAAACAGAGTTCAACTCAGAAAAAATTTATATTTCAATATATATAAAAAAAAACTGCTGTTACAGACTTCCTCAAAAGAGGGATTTACAATTGTGACTGCTGCTGTCATAGTGCACAAATTAAAAACTCTGTTTTACTAAAAACATTCACTGCTGGAATACTCTGTTTTTAAAATAAAACTCTCTGTCTTTTACAAGCAATACACCCTGCTGTGTAAAAACATTACAATATAAAAACTCTGCTCTGTGTTTTTTTTTAAATACGCTGCTGTGCATATATGAAAACATTACATACAAAACAATGGCTCTGTCTCTACATATTACAAACAGAAATATCTTCAGCCATAAATTGCTCAACCACTAAGTTCACCGCTTCAGAAATCTTAATGGCTGCATTAACTCTGTCAGCACCGCTTGGAACGCATTGATCACAAATTTCACTTGCTGGCACTTTGATTTTTCTTTCCCGCACTGCTGTGCACATTCCTGTATAATAAAACCAATTCTGCTGTCTTTTCTTTTTTTTATTTACACTGCTGTGTAATAAAAAAGTTACACTTCACGGCCTTTACAATGTGCCCGGGCACATATCTACACCTTATGGGCCTTTTTAATATATACTCTACATATATTAAAATCAAAACAATATTTAAAAAACTCCTCTTAAAAACCAACCAAAAAATTGCCGTGACAAACATTTAAATTGGTGATCAATATACAACATATAATATATGTCATATGGGCCGATTATATGTGGGCCCCCGTCGCGGTGATGCCGCAATTCGGCAGAACTCGCCTCAAACTCATCGACCCCGCGGACATATATTGCGTTCGTATAGTAGGGGCCGTCCGATGGGGTATGCCGCTCCCCGGGCCAAATCCTCCGACTCTGATTTTTATTGCGGCTTGTTCCCCGCCGTTGGAAATGGCATTTCTAACATTTTGAGGATCTGGCTATCATGGGAAGGAAATCAGCTCTGCTCGTTCGCTTGGATCCTCCTGCGATTCCTATATTGATCAAACTTCGAAATTGAAATCAGATTATAACTGTTCAAAAACTGGAGAAAGCAATTCGGATTCGGACGAAAGTGACTATATGCAGGCTGGCAAATATATTTGGACTTCTGGTAAACAAAGTTAGAAGTCGTGTGTACTATTAAGAAACACGTGAAGAGGCAATGGTAACGACTGATGAGGTTTACGGGATGAAGAACATTAATTCAGGACAGGAGCAGTCAAATATATGTTCGCAGTAGAATAGTTCTGGAAGAATTGAAAGACGTGTCGAACTGAGAAGGGGAAAGCGTGAGAAGACACGCGACAGAGGAAGCGTTTCCATCACATTCCTAATTCAGTAGGAATAAAAGACAAACAACTGTAGAATGTATAAATGAAACGTAACTTTGGAGACTTCGGCATTATTTAACACCATCACGTTTACTTTCGGGACCAGAGTGCAAAATCCAGAGTGCACTAGGCATGTAGTAAAGTGGAAAAGTCGAAATGTTTAATTTTTAAATATTATATTTGTGCGTGTCTGGGATAAGTTTTATTTGATATTTAACATTTGATAAAAAATTATAAATTTAAGTTGTTAAGAAGTATTTTAAAACACGTAAACGGGAAATTGCGATTTACCAAAAATTATATTATTATATTTCTGTGAAAAGGACTAAAAATAATTGAACTTTTCTAACTCCACATTTTAAAATTCCATTATGATTGGAATAATGAAAATGCACAAGTTCAGAACCTATGAGTCACTTATGAGTCCTGAAAATGCTGAACGTTTTCTAAAATATTTTTATATTTTTTTGTTGTTTTGGGTTAAGGAGTTGACTGGGGATCAAAAGCCCTTGGATTGGATATTTAGTGTGACAAGCTAGAGTAGTAACTCGTTCACCTAGAGTTTGTGGAGCGCACACGAGAAGAATATGCCTAGGCAAGAGTAGTAACTCGTTTTCCTAGTCAAGAGTAGTAACTCGTTTTGCTGCTGCTATGGTTGCTGGTTATTGACCAACTTTTGAACAGTCCGTATGTTTTCACAGGTATTGTAATAGGAACATTGCTTCTTTTCTGGTTTTGGTCTTCAGCGATTTTCCATTGTGGGTGCTTATGGTTGGTGCTAGTTTCCGGAAGGTGAAAAAGGATATTTGGGGGATGGTGATTTTTGAAGTTTTACTATGAACTCCGAGAGGAGAAGTTAGTTTTTTTTCGTAGGGAGACAGATCTCGTACTTCTATTTGAAGTAGATCTTTTGATGGGTAGACTTTTTGTCGGCTGGAGTTATTTATGATTCTAGAGCTGAAGCTGTGGATGCCAGACATGTTTTCAACTTTAGAAGTCGTGACATATTTTATAAGCTTTTTCGGATTATTTTTCCCGCGCACGATTTTGGAGATGGGGTTGCAGGGATTGCAACCACTGCTAAGACATTTTCCCGGTTTGGTCTTTCAAAAACCATTTTAAATATCCAAATCAAAATTTTATTATAAAACTCCAAAAAAATAACATTAAAGACAACTTGGAAACTAAACACATCTGTCCCTTGGAAAATACTTTCCCTTTTGGAGTGACACGAAAGGAATTAGATTTCATGATCTCTCCTGCACCGTTGGATCAAGTTGTTTCATATCAAGGGCAGTTCAACACAAGTCTCGGAGTTTAGCGGGATCAACAAAAATTCCTAAGCATGTAAAGGTCTATAAGGACATTAAGCAATTGGTTTTTTATTGGGATCGTGTAGCTTGTACGAAAAAAAAGCAGACCCATTGGCAGATGGGATGATGGGAGTTTGTCTAGATGGATGGGGTTAACATGCAGGATTGAGTGGCGAAGAAATGGGCTTCGATTCTCACATCCAGGCTGAACGTTAGTGCTCTGATGAATAGCTGGTTTGGCATACATTTCATATATGACGAGGTTGCGACACGCATTTTACAAACTCTATGGGTAGTTGGCCATAAAAGGAGGTGTATTGGGACTGATAACAAATTCTATCTGAGGTGATGCATGAGATTGGTATGTATTTTTTTTTTTGAAAATTAATATAAATGAATATAGGAAGGGCATTGTGTTTGAATATTTAAAAAAAAAACTAGTTGGGTTTATTTTAATTTTATTAAGGAAATGGATGAGATCATTATGGGTTTCTTACTTGATATTGTAATTTTTTAATATCGAAGACTTTAAGTCTCAAAATTCCCTCTTTTGTTGTCTTTCAAGAAAGGGATAAACTCAATAGAAATTTTCGTTAATAACACCTTAAGAAGTCAAGGCATACAACTAAAAAAAATATAAACCATTGTTCACTTTTATAAGAAAATGAAGACCTAATTTTAATATGACACGTAATAATAATAGTAATTGTAACATATGAATTTTATTTTGGGTGGAGAGTCCAGTGCACATTAAAAAAAAATCTTAATTGTTATATCTAATAATTTGCATAAATTCAATGTTCATGCATCTTTTTTTGTTTGGTAAAGCCTAGAAGCATGTTATGCCTAAATCATGCATCGATTGGAGGCTAAAAGAGGGAGATAAAAGAGGGAAATAATAATGTCCCTCGTTGAGTTATCAATCACTGCAAAAAGACCAACACACTATTGGAAAATGTACTTTAGAAAATGGATGTTGAAGTTTAGAAACACATTATGCTTAAATCAGTTATTAAATAGAGATAAGTCTTTATGTGATGCTTGAACATTTATGTCTTTCAATATTTTAAGAGTGGTATATTCTATTGGTGTCCCTTTTCAACTCTAATAAATGTAGAAGTAAGGCAATGCGAATGAAATTGGAAAAATATGTCAAGGCATGTTGAAACTGGAAGAAGAATAATTCAAGGCCAAAATAGGGAAAGAAGAGGGCCCCTTAATGAAGTCAACAATCACTACAAAGGCACTCATGCTTTGTTGGATAATTTCCTTTGGAGAGAGCATAGGGACAAAGGGCCCTAGTTGTGTAATCATTGGAAGAATCTTATAGGGATCCCTATAATGAGGAGGATGAACACTCCAAAGGACCAATTTTGGCGAGAAGGATACTTGAATGGAGGAGGATTAGTTTCTCTATTGATTATGGAGGGTAGTAATTGTCTATATGGAAGGATTTTGGTTTTGGGGTCTTTTGGATAAGTTTTTTCTATTGTACCATTAATGTTCGATCTAGGGTTTTTAAAGAATGAGTTGCAATATCCTCGACAAAGGTAATCAACCTACTAAGGGGAGAGGGTTTATACAATAAATATGAGGTTGTGTTGATCTGATATCCAAAAGGGGGTGTTGGAACACTAGAAGTCATATGCTACCACAAACTAGCAAGGTAGCTAGTGATAAGTAGGTGATCGTCTTAATGGGATAAAACCAAGGATGTCCACATAAGGACCACGGTCTATGCTTGGAAATCTACCCTATGAAAAGAATGGAGAATCTCTAGTCCAGGGAACAAAACAATGTGGTGAAGGAGACACTACCGCCATGATAAATAGAACAAAATCTCCCTTTGATATTATAATAAATAGGACATGTGAATATAAAGTGTTTGACCCTAAGTTGCATTAAATTAAAATATATGAAGATAAATTACTTACCAATATGGAACACTTTCAAATCCTTTAAGACATATATTGTAATGATATTTTATATTTTCTTACATATATTAGTCTTAGCAGGTTTTTCTTTCACTATTTATCAATGGCCTATATAATAATTTTTTAGAAATAATTATTTATTAGCTATAATATGATAGCAAATTTGTTTCTTTCTCACACACAACAATAAAATTATTTTCATTGACTTTTTTGTTAATACTGTGGATAATCCGAATTGCTATTCTTTAATAAAAATTATGCATTAATTATAATTTGAATAATAATTGTTTAGCAATAATTATTTTTTAGCTATAATTTGATAGCAAATTTGTTTCTCTTTTACTATCACACACAAAAAATTTATTTTTCTTTTTCTCTCACACAACAATAAGATTATTTTTCTTTGCATTTTTTTGTTAATAATGTGGATAATCCGAATTGCTATTCTCTAATAAAAATTATGCATTAATTATAATTTGAATAATAATTTTTTAGCAATAATTATTTCTCAGCTATAATTTGATAGAAAATTTATTTCTCATTTTTTCTTACACACTACAAATTTATTATTCTTTTTCTCTCTCAGACAACAATAAAATTATTTTTCATTTCACTTCCAATTACACCTCCTCATCATATATTAATTTATTATTATGAAATGAGATTCCAATTTCAAAGTATATTTTAACATCTTAACTGATAATAATGTTAAAAAAATAAAATATTTTATATAAATACAATATTTTAAAGATTAAAAAAGAAAACGTTTCAATATAAATTTAAAATTTGATAACAAAATTAATTCAAATATATTACTAAATAATAATAAAAACTGTATTCTAAGTAAGGATTTTCCTCTAACACTTTCTACTTGTACATGAAGTCGTAAAACAATTAACAACGATTTGAGAATTACTTTTAATATCCTAAATAATATAACAATTGAGAATCAGTTTTAATATTTTAAATAATATTTAGAGAGTTAATTTTAATATCTTATTAAAATTATAAATTAATATAATTTATATTAGAGATATTCATATGTATAATTTAACAATCTATTTGATTTTCAATATAATTTTGATTTTTCTATTTACATTTTTAATATGTAAGGTTTTTTATTAGCATATATCTATGTTAATTCTAAATTTATTAATGATTGAGAGATTGAATTTTTTAATGTAATTTTCTTTTACAATATAATATTGGAATAAATGTTTATGTCTCAAGAGATTTGGTTATTTTTGAAATTTGATAGATATATGATAAATATGGTGATTTAAATTATATGAGGAATGAGACTAAAGATCAATAATAGCATATGTTAAAAGTGTATATAAAATAATGTAGAAGAAGTAATAGTATGAAAATAAAATAAAATTATTGAATGGAAAAAATGATATAGGTTTAGTCATGAGAAATTTCATTAATTACAAATTATTTTTTACATAGATTCATGCACTTTTCTTATATTTCAAATTCCATGGGTGAATACCAAAAATCATTAAGGTAAAAACTTATGAATGGTTGTATATGGTAAAGTCTAATTGTACAATTAGATTTTTATTTTGTTTTCTTCAACCTTTCAAATACCATGGGTAGATACCATGGTTTTCTAGAACTATGGGGTTTTAAACTGCCAATAATAGAAAACGATTATTGACTATGGTGATTCACTAACATCCACTTGGATCAATCCTCCCACCGTAGGAAACAATGGTGTTAGTTGCATCGAATTCCCTCATTAGATGCAATTTGGATTCTAGTGAGCCATTGGACTTGGTGAAGAATTTTTCCTAATTTAGTAACTTGATTGAGTTATATTTTCTATTGGTAAGTATAATTAATCCTTGTTTCCATAATATGATTAGTCTTAGCCTGAAACTTCGTGGAACTTGATATTGGTCATGTTGTTCTTGGTACTTGTCATTGACTTTTCAGATGACATCATGAACATGCTGTTGGAAGTGTTGATTTTTTCAAAAATTATGGTTGATCTGCTTTGGCCTCAGCATGAGAGTAATTTTTTGGTGAAGATGCATTCATAAGAGTAAAATCCATGGGGGCTACTAGCTAGAACCCCAAAACGTCTAGAAAGAGTTATGGACAATAGAGTTGTGGAGAGATATATTATAACCATGTTGAGCATATGGAATGTTGTCATCACAGGGGATTCACTCAATGAACCTTTGACATATCGTGTGTGCTTGTGGCATACTGAAAGATACCCCTAATTTAACTAGATATTGGAAAATACCTCTAAAAATCACATTATTTAACCCCCTACCAATATGAACCCAATACACCTTCCCCATTAAAAAAAACCCCTAATTCAATAGATATTGTAGATATCAATTTTTTCATTAACATTATTACACCCCTTTATATTATTTCATTAACTTTGAGCTCCATCTGTTTTACCTGTCAATATAAAAATCCTTTACCCCCTATATATCCCCCAATCTGAACCCACGTTGTATGGTACTAATCCCCCAGTGAAGCCATTGTCGTTGACATCCTATGTATGTGGATTTTTGACTTGCAAGGGGTGAGGCCCCCTTGTAGGTGAGGTGAATATATCTCTGGGACCTTCTACAAGCTTCCCCACATGTATATGTTCTGTAGAGAGAGATTCTGCTAAATTTGTGGTATTTGTGATGACCTTTTGTTCTCATTTTAGTTGAACCATGAAGGGGACAAACTTGGAAGTAGGAAAAGTTACATTTTTGCAATAGGGAAAAATATTCCAAAAAATACTTGGTAGAAAGAGAAAATATATCACCAAAGCCAATTCGCTCTACCTAGGAATAACCCTTTTCTACTAACTAATATTTGTATTTTTCCACTATGCCTTATGAAATCAACTTCCTTTTAAGAACACATTTGCTACTAATTGGAATTCTTCTAGTGAGAAACTCCACTAGATCCCAAGCCTCATTATTGTCTAACGTTGTCATTTCTTCAACCATGGCCTTTTCCCAAAGTTTGCCAACCTCTGAATCCACTTTCTATCCAACATCTCTAGGATCATCATTAGTAATAAAAAAACCAATACCTTTATGGATTTCTTCTTTCCTAAATTGATCTCCTCAATGTTGAAGTATTTGGTTTTTATTCTTTTGATTCTTGTTCTTTTGTAGAGATTAAGTTTTCATCGTTCATTTCAAACTCTATTTTTTTTTAGTTATTTCCCCATTAGTATAATCCCTATTTGACACCATATTTGACTTCTCTAATACTACATCTAAACTCTACACAACCTTCTTAGTTTTTAGGTTAGACTAGCTTACAACCCTTTTGAAAATCATTAAATCCAATAAATATACACTTTTAATCTTTCTTATCCAACTTATGCCTATTTTCCTTTCAAAAATTTATATAATAATCACAACCAAACAACCTAATATGTTTAAGAGATTTTTTCTTACTATTCCATACCTCATGTGGAGTCTTGTCATCCAATGTTCATGAGGGTAATATGTTTTCCAGATAACATGCATTGTGCACCACTTGACATACTCCTTGCTTACTCCATTACTGTCATGTTCATCCTTTATGCAACTTCATTCTACAAAGGTGCATATGGAGTATTTTTTGTCCTTGATATACCACACTTCTTACAAAATTCTTGGAATTCATTCGAACACAATCCTTTGAATTCATTCCTAAAAATTTCTCCACCATTATCTTTCTTTCGCACCTTAATATTCTTCTCTATCTATTTTTTCACAAGATCCTTAAACTCTTTGAAATTGTCAAAGACTTTATATTTCTTCCTAAGGAAATAAATCCATATATTTGATAATAAGTCATCTATAAATGATACGTAGTACACATATTTACATAGTGATGGAATTGAAATAGGTCCAAACACATCATTATGCACGAATTATAATATTCCCTCCAACTTCATAGAACCAGGGGATAATATTATCCAATTATGCTTTACAAATAAACAATCTTCACATAAATAAAAATCCATAGAGTAATTAGACATACCTTATACTATGACATTATTGTGTAGTACTTAAAGACCCTTCTCTCTTTTATGTCCTAGTATTTCATGCCACAAAATAATCTTTTCTCCATAATTTAGAGTAGTTTTACATTCTTCTGATCCACTCTCAGGAACAATGGAAATATTACACCCACCACTAAAAGTTATTCCTCACAACTTATAAAAATTTCCAATATGAACTCCTGTCAACAATACCATTTCTCCTCGAAACCATGCTACATGTATCATTTTGAAAAATTATTCTTCCATCTTCATCTCTTGTCTTGCTTATAAAAATAAAATTTCTAACTAATATTAAGATGTGAAGAACACTATGGAGTGTTATAATCCTTCCACCCATGAGCTTCAACTTGAATTTTCTTCATCAACCTATGATTTTGGATATCAATTCATATCCTAAGAAAACATCACCACCATCAAAGCACTCCTTTTGAGGAGTCATATGCAAGGATGCTCCTGAGTCAACCAATTATGCCTTATGATCTACATGTGTACTTGAAGAAGCCAAGTACACATGCCTGCCTTCATTTGAGGAGGTTTTTTCTTCTATGGAAGGAGTATATTTTGATCCCTTCCCTTTCCCAGTAATTTTGGATCTACAATATTTATTATAATTCCCTTGTTTTTGTAACAATCCTCCATCTACATATTTTATTTATTTTTATCCTTCCCATATTCCTTATAATGTTTATTACATTCCTACGTTTTGGTTTCCTTTCCATGGAAACATTAATCATTACCTTAGTGATGAGAACATCATGTGGTGTACTTCTTCTATGTATACATATAAGAATGTGGTGTGAGAAATTCTTGATCCATTTGGTTATTATGTGACATCTTGGGCATATGGTTAAGAAGCCGTGTAGGTTATCGACATGTCATTTCCTTTGTGAAATAATTATATGACTCCATTTCTTAATGTTAAGTCCAACGACCCAAGATATACATAGTGAGGGGTGAATGTTGTTATAACTCCTTATGTTTAATTGGATGCAGGCTATAATTTTAGTCTTGGTTTTTCTAACAGTGTATTTTGGGAAGAGTATGGTCATATAAACATAAGTAACCCCCCCTCATAACTCATCACTTAACTTTATTCGAAGTTGCATGTCCTACTATTGTAGTGTTGTTTATTGGAATTTATTCTTGCATCAAATGGTCTCACTCCACCTAGGCTAGGCCCATGTAATTTTCACATGGAATATGGTACTTTCCACCTTTCAAATTTGGATTTGAGGCACTCTCATCTGTTGGCTAGTATGGATTTCTCTTCTCTTACCCTAGCAATAGGGGTTGTAACATGTCTCATTTTCAAACCTTCTTGTCTCGCTCCATGTGTCGACTCCTATAACATCGTTTTGATGAGGAAGGAGACAATCACAACTCAAATTTTATGTCAAGGTATTGTGGCACTTCCAAGGGATCTGATGCCTCCACTACCTATTGAAGCAGGTAAATTTTTCAACGAAGCTCATTTCCAAACTTATTTAAGTTTCCTGATTTGTTATCAATTTAAAAATATCATTGGTTTTCTTTTTCACCTTGTCTATGTCCAGAGAGGGACACAAATGGGAATGCACTCTCATTTGAAAAATTCAACCAGGATTGGTTTAACTTTTCCTTACAATGTTAACTTGGTAAGTTGTAACACCGTCCTCCCATATCTACCCAAGTAACCGACCAACCAGGGTGAACATGTGACGATAGCATACTATGATCTGATTTAACCTCCCATGTCACCTTAGGGAAGTGGAACCAACACCACATAACTACACATGCCTTATACACTTGCTACAGGACACCAAATAGCCATGAAAACCTTCTAGAAGGCTAACCCCTACATCAAACTGACCTTTTCAAGCATCAATTTCCCAGTCATTCCCTTGACATGGACACCATGCAATTGGAACCTCCCAGTCACATGTGTAAGCCTACGCACGTGCAACCTTAGACTTTTTCACTGAGTGTTGTGCCAGTGATTGTGGATTTTAAGGCTAGATTCTAGGGTTGGGGCTAGACCTCTGCCTATAAATCCCTGCAACTCTTATAATTCATAAATCAAACAAGGTCAATGCTTGCAAACCAAAGAATGACACAAGGACTAGGCCTGACCATCCCTAACCATGACTGAAATTTCATCAAACATGTCACAAGAATGTAATATACAGGTCTAAATAACATATATGAGCATATGAGTGCCATAATTATCTAAGAATCACTAAGAATAATTATTCCCTTATATCATTAACTGCATTATCATCTATTAGTTTATAGATAAATTTTTTATTCATGTACAAATCAAAAGATGACGAGAGACATACATCATCATTGTCATATTACATGTTTATAACCAACATAATAACAACGTAAATATCAAGGATACATCAACCATAAAATCCACATATAAACTAGTACATTTTCACATAAGATACCAAGGGAAGAACTTACCATTAATCAATGCAAAATCAACCCGGTATGGGATTACCACATTCCACCCGACCACAGATTGGCTAAGCTCTCTCTTCATCCAATCACCCCTGTGCAATATTCCAAGCGTGAATGTGGTACTCAAACTGAAAGAACCAACCATGGATTCATGAGGCTAAACAACATCACCCTCATCAATAGAAACCAAGATTTATCGTAATCCACACTATATCACTAGTATAGAACCATAAACATTTAATAAAATGCTTTAATATGATATCTACTAGATCACTAGGCCAAAAAAAGCATGGATGCCATAAGATATATCCACCTACACTGTGAGGAATTTTCCTTTCTCATAGTCTCTAGGCTTTACTGCAATCCATAGTTTGATCAAAGGATCACTAGGCCATAAATGCGACTCCACTCTCCAGGCTTTACCATATATCCCATCCCAGGATTCCTAGGCCTGATGGAGAGAATCCATCTCTAGGATTTATCGTATATCCCGCCATTTATTGGTTGTGGATTCTTAGGACCATTGAGGAAACACATTATTCGACGTTACCGCAACCCATAGTCTGGTTCAAGGTTACTAGTCTATGTGTTATTTCATTTATATTTCCACCACACTGAGCTTCGAATCCATCCAGAAATAAAGCTCAAACAAAAACATGAGAACCCCATCATGCCATGGCTATCTGGCAAATGAAAGGCTAGGCTGAAAAACATTGTCACGCCTGGAAAATCCCATGCCAATAATAGATATAGAAGCAATAACATGCATGCAATACTATGCATGCCAAATCTAGCAAGGAAACCATACATGCAAATCGATACGTGCAAAGAATTCTGATGTAGCTGCTTGATCTTGCTCTTCCTTGCTTGATCTGTGCTTCCTCTTTACCTTCTTTTCATTTCTTGATCCAATGCTAAATACTCCAAGAAAATCTAAGTTTCTAAGAGATTGAGAGAGAGAGAGAATAGAGAGAGAGCTCCAAAATTAAACCGAAAAAAAAATGTACCAACTGATCGTGAGAAGCCTTTTTATTAATGAGGCCTTTATTTTCTTCATTTTACATTATTTTCTTTCATTTTACTCCTCACATGCAACCTTTCACCTTTCACCTTCCTTTTCTCCTAATTTCCATTATTTTCATAAACAAAATTCCAATTAATGCCACTTTTCCTTTCCAAATCCTTTTCCAATTTCCTCAACCATAATAAACCAAATGAAAATCCACACTAGGATATTTTTCCCAACATTCAACTTGGAATAAGTGTCCCATAATATGTGGTTATTATTTTTCCTTAATTAACTTTCTATTACATGGATTTTTTCACCAGGGATTTTACAGGACCCTCCCCCTTGGGGGACATCATCATCGATGTTCAACCACACCTATACCTCAGAAAAAATGCTAAAGTGCTAACATACTTCCCATGGAGATTTACAACATAACTCAATGCAGTATTTACAATGATCACCCTGCTGAGAAGAAAACCAACATGACAACATAACAACATGAAAACTATGATGACATGACACCCATAAAATTTATTGGAGCTTTATAACATAGATAATTGAAGTATTTACATCCATATACATATGTACATATACAAAAAATCACACCAAAACATATGCCAAACATATACCAAAACTTATTTTCCTCAACCGACAAATAATGGAGGATGCATAGCCCGCATTTGATCTTCCTTATCCCATGTAGCTTCATTGGGACCAAAGTGCTTCCACTGCACTTTAACCTGCTCTATTTCCCAGTTCTGGAACATAAGAGCCTTTCTCCGAAATATACATTGAGGTTCTGACTAGAATTATCCATTTGGATCCACCTATAATACAGACATGTCAATCAAATGATAAACATATTTAACATACTTCTTAAGTTATGACATATGGAAAACATCATGGAATTTCAGTGTTGGAGGCAGTGAAAGTGGATAGGCTACTAGACCAATCCTTTCACTAATCTGGAAAGGTCCACAAAACTAGGGTGCCATCTTGGCACATGATCCAATCTGAAAGGAGCTCTTCTTAGGCTTGATGTGAAAGTACACCTATTCCCCAATCTAAAACTCCTTAAAGAACTTGTTCCGATATGAATAAATATTCTTCCTATCATGTGCTTCTTTCATATTATTCTTGATTACCTCCATTTCCTATTCCATTTATGCTAACATGTCTGGTCCAATCAAAACCATGTTCACCAGATCACTCCAACTGATGGGATTATTAAAAACCCACCTATACAATGCCTCAAACATACTCATATTCAAGGATTATTTATACCCATTTTTCTAGGAGAAATCTACCAGTGGAAGATAATATTCCCACCTTCATTGTTGATACATCACATACATCCTCAGCATGTCCTTGAATATCCTCCTAATCCTCTCAGTCTGTCCATATTTCTTTAGATGATAACCTGTGCTGAATGCCAACTTTGTGCACAATCCTGCAAACAACTCCTTAAAAAACTTTGAAGTGAACTTTTCATCCCTATCTGACACAATATTCTTTGGAACACCATGCAATCTGACCATATCTCTAATGAGCACCTCTGCCACATCACTAGCTGAATACATAGTCTTCACTGGAATGAAGTGCGCAAAATTTTTCAACCTGATCACAACAACCATGATGGAATCATGATGTCTATATGTATTGGGAAAACCTATGATGAAATCCAGGGAAATGACCTCCCATTTCCACTATGGAATCGTAATTGGTTGTAGTAGTCCACTTGGATGCCTACACTCTACCTTTACATGCTAATAATTCAAACATCTAGTGAAAAACTCTATCACGTTCTACTTTAGATTCAGGAAATAATAAAACTTCTTAACTGTAGTCAATGTATTTTGATAGCTTGGGTGACCTGACTATGGTTTTACATGAAACTCCCTCAAGATCACCTTCATTATCTTATTATTGTCTGGAACATATATAATGTCTCTAAATATGATCAATCCATCTATTGTAAGACAATAGTACATATCATGTACACTTATACATCTACATGTACTCAGCTGTAACCTGTGCATGAGCCCTCTATACCTGTCATCTTGTTGACCTACATGTAGGATCCTATCTTGTAGATATGTCCCATAGGAACTCATAACTGCTATATGATTCACCTATATCTGCCTACTAAGAGCATTTTCAACCTTGTTCTCTTTCTCCCTAATGTACCTAATATGAAAGTCAAACTCATTGATCGTGGCCAACCATCTAGATTGCCTAGAATTCATATTGAGTTTCTCAAACAAGTATCTTAACCCACTATGATCACTCATCAATAAAAAACTACTTCCAAGAATATAATGCCTCCACATCTTTAATGCATGCATGATCGTTGCTAGCTCAAGGTCATGTGTCAGATAGTTCTACTCGTGCTCATTCAATTTTCGTGACTTACAACATACCACCCATATTTTCTTCATAAGGGATCCACTAAGTCCTTTCTTGAAATCATCTGTACATACCACAAACTATTTATCTGGATCTGAGATCTTTAACACTAGAGCATGTGTCAACCACTAATTTAACTGCTCAAAACTAGCCACACATTCCACTTCTATTCAAAATTCTGCCTTTGCTTTGCAACGATGTAATGGGATAAGAAATTTGTGAGAATTTCCTGATGAACCTCCAATAATAAACTTCCAATCACATAAATGATATTACCTCCTCCACACTCCTAGGAGATTCCCACTCCATGATAACACTTATATTTTCTAGATCTAATGCTATTCCTTCCTTGGAAACAACATGTCCCAAGTAATGTACTTCAGTTTGGAAGAAAATACACTTGTTGAGATTAGCAACAACTAAAGCTCCCTCATCAATCTCAATAATGCTTCTAATTGTTTGACATGCTCTTCTTAATTTTTAGAATACACAAATATATTATCAATGAACACAATAACAAACTTTTTTGGATAAGGACACAACAAACTATTCAACTAGCACATAAATTTAGTTGGAGCATTAGTCAAATCAAATAGAATTAAAACAAAGTCATAATTCCATACTTGGTTCAGAAAGTTGTCTTGTAAATGTCCTCTTCCTTGATACATACCTGATGATTTCTAGATCTTAGATCAATCTTTGAGAACTTTGTTTCTCCATTTAGCTAATCAAATAAGTCATCACTCCTTGGAAATGGATACATGTTATTGATAGTCACCTTGCTCAAGTGTTTGTAATCAATGCAGAACTTCAAAGTGCCATCCTTCTTCTTTACAAACAATACCGATGCATCCCAGGGTGATACACTTGGTGTAATGTATCCCTTTTCAAGCATTTCTTTTATCTACAACTTCAACTCTACCAACTCTAGAGTGCTCATCCTGTAAGGTGCTTCCCTTGGTACCAAATCCATATAAAAGTATACTTCCCTGTGAGGTGCCAACGCTGAAATATATGAGGGAAACACATCTTGAAACGGCTGTAGAACAATGTACGTGCTCAAAATATCTACATATTCAACTTCCTTAACTTTTTCGCTAGAAACATGCATTGCAAATAACACACACTTTCCCGTGACTACGTTTGGCTTGCATATCTGTAACCATTCTTGCTGATGTTTATTCTTCTTACCTTTAAGATCCTATGCTCCCCATTATCATCCAAGAACTCAATGGTTTTTTCATAATAGTCCACTTTATTCATGTGAAGATATAACCAATCATACCCAAAAGAATATTGTACTATCCCAATGGAAATACATTCAAATGCGTGAATGTAGGCATACCACTTAATATAAATGCACAAGCTCTTACTCAATGATGAAGTCGCTTATTGGCACCTGCAGTCAACTTCATTAACCAAGATTCTACATGAACTTATTTATTCAAACCACACTTATCCACCAAGTCAGGACTAACATAACCATAATTAGATACAGGGTCAATCAAAATAGAAACAACTTGATCCCAAAGATAACCGTCCATTTTAATGATAGATGCCTGATGGTTTTCTTGCCTATTATCCAGTTTCGCATAGATACGAGGAACACTCTAACCAACATCCCCAACAGTTTTTTCCTTCTATGCACTATATCTATGACACCTACCACCTGTTGGGCCTTTGTTTTGTCTTATTTTTTTGAATTTTCTCTCATGTTGTCGAAGGCTAAATGATTTTTGTGAAAGTATTTGTTACTTCTTTGTTTTAATAGGATTAAAATAACATTAATAAAATTTTAATAAAGGCTTGTCTATTGTAGGATTAAAACTCGTTCGATTATGCTTTGGGACCTGCCTGCACCATGCAACTAATTCCTGCACCACTCTATGACTGCTTGCACTCTAATAGATTCCTGGACTACAGTTGTATTCCTACACTAGAATCAAGGGATGAGTAAAATTATTGTTCAAGGCGTTTTTTGCCAATTTTATGGGTGGACTTCAAAGTATGGAAGATGCGACGGATCGGCCCCAATAACACTATGAGTTGCCAACATGATCCATATGAGTGTGTCTTGAATACTATTGAAGCATGTGCCATTAATGCATGTCCCAATTTGGAACAACAATTTCCATTCGTTAACTATTTGAGAAGTTCATATTGACACATGAACAAACTGTGTCGAGATTGTTCCCAAGGATACTTTAAGTTGGTGCACCACTGGTCGGTCACCACCTACGTGTGGCAATGCTCAGGGAGCTGCTACATTTTCTTTTGTGCCTCCTGCTAGTTCTAGAGCATTGGAAAATTTGAGTGTGAGCACTTCTCGTCCTTCATATCGAGGAAGTGACACTCTCCCATAAACTATTGCCAGTGGCCAATCCCATGAACCTATTACTCCAAATGCATGGAGTTTTGCATCCAGTTGACCCTCATCTGCCTCAAAAGTGCTCTCTATAAAAATACGATTATGGATTCTTCCGACCTTACCAAATCTTACAATTTGAGACAGATGATGGACTATCACCGGGGGGGAATGTGGAGGTTTGCATTGCACGTATATTCAACACATATCGACCTAGAATGTGCATCGATGATGGCCGTGTTGTTAGCAATGTGTAAAGAACCTTTGACGGTCTATGGTGACGGTAATCATGACACTGGATCTTTGGATATAGAAAAAGCAAGAGGAAAGATCATGGTATGTTAAAGTGATGGTTTCGTCCCCACAACTACGAAGAAATATATAGTCTAGAGCATAGGCGGCAGAGGGTTGGTTCTCATTGACAATTTCTCAAGATTTATAGCTTTCGATTATGGTGCGTTTCCATTAACTGCAGACATCATTGAATATGGATCACAGATCTTCTCTTATATAAAATATCAACGAGTGCCTATATATTTAAAGGAGGTTCCATAAATTAACCTTACCCACTTGAGATGCTTCCTATTGTTAATGCAGTAGATATCAAGTTTTCCATTTCCATTAGTTGTTCGCTTATTTTATTCACGAGGAGATGAAGTGACAATGTTAGAAAAACTCATGCTTATCTTTCTAAGCTTGGTGAGCAGTTCAGTCAAATCAAACTTTCCAAAATATCACCACTGCAGGAAAAGAGGAACGGTTCACCCGAATCATTCCCTATTTTGAAATTCAATTGCCAAACTAATTTTATTCTTGTAAAAATGAATAATCTCCCTCCTGTATTTTAGTTGGCTAAATTAAAGCTCCAAATTGTAATTCGATATATATAAGAAGTTGCTGAGAAAACGATGGTAATTAATTAAATATACATGGAATTAAAGATTGTAATATCCCCAAAAGGGAAATAACCAGTAATACACAGAAATATGCCAGACAGAGATAGAAAATACAATGCTGGAACCAGATCATGGAACAAGTACACATAGAATGCCAGAAAACTAAGCCATTTTATTAATCTGAGAATACATATAGAGGAGTACAAGATAATCAGAATGAGTGCACCTATCCTTGCCCTAGGCAAGTGGAGACCCTCTCAGAACAAATAATGGCTGCAAATAGGGACAACGTCCTAGCTGGCTGAAGAATCTGCTATGAAGAGCTGCTGCTGCAATGCACTGGAACTATGAGCTGGAAACTAGAAAGATGGCTGATCTCAATCCTCCAGACAAACCCCAGAAAATGTGAAACTGATGCTCCACCACCAGTCAAGCCCTCACAAGTAAAAACGCTGTCTCTGCTAGTGACAGCGCAGAAGACAGATGAAACGCTGGCCACAAGTCCTCCGGATGAGATGACCAACTCCTCAGGGCTGGAAACACTGAAAAACGCTGCTAAACCCTCACACAAAGACCCTGCTCATCAGATCAGCGTCCTCCCTGACTGGATCTGCGTCCTCTCTGCCCAGATCTGCTGGATCTGAGTCCTCCCTCTCCAGATCTGCGTCCTATCTCTCCAGATCTGCGTCCTCCAAGGCTAGATCTGCTGGATCTGCGTCCTCCCTGCCCAGATCTGAGGCTCTCCTACCTGGATCTGCTGGATCTGAGTCCTCCCTATCCAGATCTGCGTCCTATCTCTCCAGATCTGCGTCCTCCAAGGCTGGATCTGCTGCTATCTCTCCAGATCTGCGTCCTCCAAGGCTGGATCTGCTGCTATCTCTCCAGATCTGCGTCCTCTCTGCCTTGGTCAGCTGGATCTGCGTCCTCACTATTCAGATCTGAGTTCCTCCTGCTGGATCTGCGTCCTACCTCTCTGGATCAGCGTCCTATCTCCTGGATCTGCGCAGTCTCAAGAAGGGGGTATCTCCTCTCCAAATCTCCACCAGAAAACTGCTGCTAATTACCACTGAACTGAAGGATGATGCTCAGAAAATAACCTTACCAGGGCAGGCACTCGAAGTCCCCCGAGGCTAAGGGTGATACCAAGAAAATAACCTTACCAGGGCAGGCACTCGAAGTCCCCCGAGGCTAAGGGTGAGATCTTCGAACGGAGACACTCGGTTGCACTAAACAGTGCTGCAGACCGACTAAACAACCGGCGTGCTGAAGCAGACAGAAGTCTAGCTCTCAATATCAATATCAAATCAAAACCTGCCAAATGAAGTGGAAACCCCTCCTTTTATAGTGCTAAACTCCCTCCAACCTTAACTGCGTCCTTCACCCTCCTTGGCCTGCGCAGTTACCCTTGGGTCAGCGTGAGGCCTCCCCTCATACATGTGTGGACCCCCAAGGCCCCCTTTTAAGTTACAACGTCAATCAACTAGGAAAACACTTTATTTTATAAAGTGAGGTGACTAAAGTGAGGTGACCCCTCTTATTTCTCACTTTATTTATTATTTCTAGCTAAAGCGGAAAAATTAAACAAAAATGAAATATTCCAATTAGCAAGGCTAATTGGGAATATTACAGTCTCCCCCGGCAAAACGTTGCTTGTCCTCAAGCAACTGAAGTGATGGATGCTGTAAAATCTGCTCGCTCTCCCAAGTGGCATCCTCATCCGGCAAAAATTGCTTGTCCTCAAGCAACGCTTGAACAAGCCTACTCTCTAGCTGATGCTCCCCACCAATACTACAAAATGTGCCTGGGTCCCACTGAAACCTCTCTGCCTCCTGCATCACCCTGATACGAAGGGATATCTGAATGCCAGGATCCCAAACTGGCCTCTCACGGTACCAGCCAACCAATAGTCCTCCCGGATCCCATCGCCACTGTGGCCAATAATCGCACAAGTCCCACGGCTCGGACTGTGCACTGCCTCTGGCTATGACTAATGCTCTAAGAGGTGAAGACCACCAATGAGCATCCATGCTCTCGGGCTCCTGCTGTGATGTACATGTGACTGCATATGCTGCCTCTCCAACTGCATACCAACTCATCACCTCTCTCCAATCCACGTCCTGACTCAATCCCATGCTGATCCTGCTCACTTGACATTGGGAAGGAGTCCTGAAGTAATGAGAATCGGTGCCCTCCTGCCAACTGGGAACTGTAACATCTACTATGTCTAAGGGCCCCTGCTCCGCTGCGCCCCCTACGAAGAGTACCGTACCATCAAGAGGGTACCAACTCATGATCTCCCGCCAATCCATCCTGGAGGAAGCATCTGATGTAGCAACAACAACGGTATATGGAACATGCCTGGGATGCTGCCGCCAGCCTGTAATCAACTCCCACTGCTCTACCCTGTCTGTCAATGGAAGCTGCCTGTAGAAGGAAGCCCCTCTCTCTATAATGGGCAAAAGTGGGCAAGGTATGCTGCAAGCTCCATCAATGTACTCCTGGAGAGTGCTACCCACTAAAAATGCTGCAGTTCTGCCGACTGCGAGTACATCTATCTGTGCCTCATCCCAGTGTCGACCCAAAGATGGATGCTCCAACATATCCAACAACTCCTGCTGTCTACTAGCCCCCTGCATAACAATCCCATCAACCTCCAACACCTCCAGAGGATATGGATCTGTAACAGCTGTCACCGTACTCGAAGTCAATGCAACTGACTGCTCCTCCTCAATGGCTGACCCCGCAGTTAGCTGCATATCCACCACAGACTCGATGTGAGTGCCCATCTGGCTCTCTCTCAAAGGAATATCATGCCTGATGTGAGTAGTGTCCTCCTCTGTCGACTTAGGCTCCATCACCTGCTGCTCTAGCTGAAGTGTCACAAGTGACTCTTCACCCAGAGTATCTCTCGCAGAGTCCCATGACTGCTCACCCTGGACACTAGTATATAGCTCCGGTCTACTGTCACCATCCATGCATGACTGCTCTCGCTCCCCAGAAGCGACCTCAACTGATCCTATGGACTCATGTGAAAAGGAGCCCTCACCCTGGCATACAGAAGGAATGCCCTCCTGTTCTACCTCCGCCATCTCATCTGCATCGAACATGCCATCCACCCTCTCGACAAAGTATCGATACAGCGTCTGGAGCCCAGACACATACTGGGATACTACCTCTGCTGTACCCCGTGTCCTCTGCTCATGCATGATCTCGACATGCCCTGAGGGAAAAATGATGCATGTCTCCCTCATGACCTGCTCCCCAAGCGTAGGCTCAATGATGACTGATGCACCACCTCTGAAAGGGATCATCTCATCCCCCAACCTGTGGCTGTCAACTAGCACCCCAACCCAATGCCACTGCTGAGAAGTCTCTCGCCTAGTGTACTGAGTGTCATCCAAATATCTTGGGTGAACCTCGCGTACCCTGCTGCTCACGCCCAAAGTGCCAAAGGTCAAAAACATAATCAACTGTACCTGTGAGTGATGTCGAAGCGAGTCAGGTGTGTGAGTCCCCACAGATACTGCCCAGTATCGCTCCTCTGTCTCTCCATCGATCCTGGTTGAACTACTCCCAAAGGTAAGCCTGATGTCCCTACCCATGAGTCTCTCTGGAAGGAATGCTCTAAGTCCCTGCTGTGTAGCACCGTATGCCCTCGCATACCACTGATCATCCATACACTCCTCGACATGCCCCTGCACACTGAGGCATACCCCTGAATACTGCTGGATACCCCATGCTACTACTGTACCACCCTGTACCGTCTCGTGCCCTGACTGTGTCCAGAAATCTGTCACTCCCCGCGTGCTCTCAATGTGATGTAGGGCACTCCTACTCCTCAATGTAGTCCCACACACTGTGGTACACCACCATGTAGCCCCCTGTCTACCAGTAGTCGACTGATCACTGCTAGAGGCTCCCACACATCCATGGATGTGATGTCCTAGAGCTGTGCCTCTACATATCGGACTACCACCAATCGGTATCGTCATGTCCACCGTCGCATCACTATACCCGCCGACAAATGGATCATTACTGCAAATCCTCCTCGAG
Source organism: Pinus albicaulis (assembly GCA_034641835.2). Taxonomy (NCBI): domain Eukaryota; kingdom Viridiplantae; phylum Streptophyta; class Pinopsida; order Pinales; family Pinaceae; genus Pinus; species Pinus albicaulis. The sequence continues at coordinate 963,940,146 of CM076575.1, forward strand.
GGGTCCGAGAAGTGAATCTCCCTGTGTGTCAGTAGTGTCACCACCACTGCTCGGCTCTGCTGCGTCCTCTGTGCCCCACACAAAGGTGAAGAATCCTTGGCCCCATACAAGGTGCCATCTAGTGGCCTGCCAATGCCACCTCCTCTGACAAGCTCCCGCCAAGGTGTGCTGACCACCCCGTGATCTCGTGTATGAATGTCATGCCAAGACAACCTAGGGAGTCTACCCATAAACTGGTTGGCCACTGGAGCTGACCCAAACTGCACATGCTCTGCTACTAGGCCAACTGTACTCTCCAAGGCATAGTCAGCCGACCTGCCTAGGAAATGATAGGTGATCCCACCTGGATCCCAATGCCAATCTGGGGTCCCTATATGCTCAACACCTAGGAACTCCTGCTGAACTGCACCTGGGTCCACCACTATCTCCATAGCCCGCTCCACCGAGTACCAACTCAAAATCTCTCGCCATCCAACCTCAACACGTGGCTGTTGTACCCTGTGCAACTCTGATCGTCTCATACCACTATCCAAGTCAACATATGAGACCTGACTAGGTGGCTCTGCCTCTCTCTCTCCAACGGAAAGAGATGACCCAACAATACTGCTAGTCCCATCCATACATGCCTGAAGGGGAATGATCTGATGCTCCCTCGTGCCCTCTGGTTGTACCATCAGGGAATCCAGCTGTTCCCCAATGCGGACCAACTTGGCCGCCGACTTGGCACAAGTCGCTCTCATACCCTCCAGCTCCTGGTCCTGCAACAAAACGGTCTCCCGTACTGACGCGGCCTTCTCCCTCAAAACTCGAAGGTCCGTCCGAAGCCGATGATACCGCTGTCTGCGATCATCGTCCGATACCTCTGTATCTCCTAGTGCCTCATCGATAGTGGATATATCTCCTGCTACCTCACCCATCTGTTGTGTGCCGCTACCACCCGAAGACTCGGACATGGCTCCAGTCATCACCTCAGTGGATGGCTCTACCGGGGTAGGCTCTACCTCCTCCACTACAATATCAACCGGCATGGTCAAGGAGGACTCTAATGATGGTGAGTCCTGTGTCACACTAGGTGTATCCTCGAACTTCCTGCAATCCTGTGTGTCCTCATCCTCCAAGTGCGAGGTAACCATTTTAATGGTTTTCCTCTCCGATACTCGGTCAAGCTGGAAAGAGGTATCCAACTTGTCCACCCAAGATTTTTCTGAGCGCCTGGATGACCCGTCAAATGTCGGTAGATGGAATCTATCCACTGTGCACTGTAAGCCCCCATCAGGTGAGCGCATGTTCCCTCTGTGAAAGTTGTGAGGTCTACTAGCTGTACGGTGGTCATCACGGTGGTGCCTGTGCCCTCGATGATGATCACGGAATCTAATGCCATATTGGAACTGGATATAGCTCTCGAAGGTGAGAGAATCCATGAATGCTGGTCCGAAAGCCTGGTACTCTGCAAAAATGTCAGCCATCCGAGCCGGATCCATCTCTCGTTGTGCTGCTGTCCCTGCGTCCTCATCCAGAAAAGTGGGCATGGTAGGACGTGTGGGTGTATGTGATGCCATATGCTGAGTGGCAACATGCTACGGCAAATGGTGGGATGTGCACGATCCCTCATCAATCTGAAAACCCCTTGGGGTTTCCCGCTGCCTAACCGCTAGCGCAGCGAGTCTCTGTGACACATCATGTATGTGTTGGAGGAGCGTTTCTCTAAATCTCCTCTCATCATCATCAACTGCCATCGGCTCTTTCTGCTATGTGTCTACAGGCTCCTCAGAAACTACACGGCTGCTGCAAATCCATACTACTGCTTAACTTCGACCTCCGATTTACCCACTGAAAACTACTCAGAAAATTCCAAGAATTTGGGAAGGTGATCCTTGTCCAAAACCCAGAAAACGTTTCTCCTAATTCCAAACTTCAAAATTTGACCCTTTATATTTTGGCCCTTTTTCCAACTGCGTTTTTGGTATTGCAACTGCTATTGCTCTGTATGATCTCTTTCCCGATGTCATAGACAAAGTGACAGTGTCTCCGCCTACTATGTCTCCCAAAGAAATAACTTGATGTCTGAAATATGCCAGACAGATGTACAGAATAAAATGCTGGAACCAAGTCATGGAACAAGTACACATAGAATGCCAGAACACTAAGCCATTTTATTAATCTGAGAATACATATAGAGGAGTACAAGATAATCAGAATGAGTGCACCTATCCTTGCCCTAGGCAAGTGGAGACCCTCTCAGAACAAATAATGGCTGCAAATAGGGACAGCGTCCTCGCTGGCTGAAGAATCTGCTATGAAGAGCTGCTGCTGCAATGCACTGGAACTATGAGCTGGAAACTAGAAAGATGGCTGATCTCAATCCTCCAGACAAACCCCAGAAAATGTGAAACTGATGCTCCACCACCAGTCAAGCCCTCACAAGTGAAAACGCTGTCTCTGCTAGTGACAGCGCAGAAAACAGATGAAACGCTGACCACAAGTCCTCCAGATGAGATGACCAACTCCTCAGGGCTGGAAACACTGAAAAACGCTGCCAAACCCTCACACAAAGACCCTGCTCATCAGATTAGCGTCCTCCCTGACTGGATCTGCGTCCTCTCTGCCCAGATCTGCTGGATCTGAGTCCTCCCTCTCCAGATCTGCGTCCTATCTCTCCGGATCTGCGTCCTCCAAGGCTAGATCTGCTGGATCTGCGTCCTCCTATCCGGATCTGCGTGCTGCTATCTCTCCGGATCTGCGTCCTCAAGGGGCTGGATCTGCTGCTATCTCTCCAGATCTGCGTCCTCCAAGGCTGGATCTGCTGCTATCTCTCCAGATCTGCGTCCTCCAAGGCTGGATCTGCTGCCATCTCTCCAGATCTGCGTCCTCTCTGCCTTGGTCAGCTGGATCTGCATCCTCACTATTCAGATCTGAGTTCCTCCTGTTGGATCTGCGTCCTACCTCTCTGGATCAGCGTCCTATCTCCTGGATCTGCGCAGTCTCAAGAAGGGGGTATCTCCTCTCCAAATCTCCACCAGAAAACTGCTGCTAATTACCACTGAAACTGAAGGATGATGCTCAGAAAATAACCTTACCAGGGCAGGCACTCGAAGTCCCCCGAGGCTAAGGGTGAGATCTCTGAACGGAGACACTCGGTTGCACTAAACAGTGCTGCAGACCGACTAAACAACCGGCGTGCTGAAGCAGACAGAAGTCTAGCTCTCAATATCAATATCAAATCATGCATGCCAAATGAAGTGGAAACCCCTCCTTTTATAGTGCTAAACTCCCTCCAAATCCTTAACTGCGTCCTTCACCCTCCTTGGCCTGTGCAGTTACCCTTGGGTCAACGTGAGGCCTCCCCTCATACACGTGTGGACCCCCAAGGCCACCCCTTTAAGTTACAACGTCAATCAACTAGGAAAGCACTTTATTTTATAAAGTGAGATGACCCCTCTTATTTCTCACTTTATTTATTATTTTTAGCTAAAGCGGCAAAATTAAACAAAATGAAATATTCCAATTAGCAATGCTAATTAGGAATATTACATTAATCAAAAAGGTAGTGAGGGGGCATGGGGAGGGGGGGAAGGAAGGGGGAGTTGTCCCAATGTAAGCCTCACGTAGTTCATAACCAACAGATCACTCCTCTCATATTGATAGAGATAAGAGTGTTGTCTGCTTGATGTAAAAGATAGTGTTTTCAAGAATTAATTAAAGTATTTTCATCCATGCTCTATTTATTTAATTGTTGCATCTAATGATTTTAATTTATCTGTAAACCAAGTTGCTCATAGACGGTGCAAGCTTGTTGGGTCAATCGCCAGATGAGCTCGACATCGTTCTCCATTTTTAATTAGCATTTAAATTATCATTTGTTGTGTGAAGTTCATTTAATCATGTATAGCTTCTTTCCTTCCTTAAGTCATTGTTATTTAATTTGCTGCAACATTTTCCTTTCAACTGCAACATTAATTAATTTACCATATTCAGGATCGTGCTTGCACTTAAAAAATTTCTTCATATTGCATAAGAATTGCATCCCTCTAGAGCTGTAATGTGCATCGATTCAGACCCATATAATTAATGTTACAGAACCCGAGATTGACTTGAGTACTTATGGTCTTAAGAGCCAACATTTATAAAAAGGGAATTGATCTATGCTTGAAATCGATAATGTTTATTTTTCGTTGTATTTCCCCTTAAGCTTCTCGATAGTTTCACAAGATTAATCTATGGGGAAAAATAAGGCGAGAGATTCATATTAACTCAATTTATTTATAAGTTTATTTACACAGTAAATTTACTTGTTATATTACTGATGCTTTTAGGTTAATTTCACACAGAATTAGTGCAAGAAGAATTAGTAAAGGCATAATGGTTTTGAATTGATTTTGAGTTTATTCTAGTATTTACATTCTTTTGATATTGTGTCGACATTGCTTGGTTTGCAGTTATGATTTCCTTTCTGTTTTATCGTACTTATAATTTCCTTCCGCATTGATAGTACAGGATTACATTTTATTTACCGCATGATTTGAATTTTTGGATTGGCATTTTCTAAAATTCTAGCTTAGTGCAGGATTTCATTTATTTCTAATATTAATACGGAATATAGACTAGAATTTGTTTTGCAACTTTCCAAGGGCTCTCTCTGGCATTTCCTGTTCTGTGTCTCGAAGTTCAAGGACTATCCGGATTGAAAAATTAAAATTATGTTGGTACATATATAGACCCTATACTGCAACCAATATTTTGGCATCGTTGCTAGGGAGACACTTAGGGGATTGACCTTGGTGACCTGTTGCATTTGGTTTTTTTCGTTCGCCTAGTTTCTCTTGCAATTTTATGTTCTTTTAATTTATTTCTTTCCTGCATTGTTTCTTTAAGTTTTCTCATTCTATTTAATGTTGTAACAACTCCCCACCCTACCCACATATATACACACTATTCATGTGCTAAAAAATGTACCAGAGGGCTTGTTAAAAATAGGAAAATGATATTTTGAGGAATCATTCAATGGTAAGTTTTTATGCTGCTACAAAGACATAAAACTCGTCCAATGACGATTTAACAAGTGTGGAATTTAACATTTTTCTTGAACATAAAAATGATATTATAAAATATTGGATTTAGAAATTGGACGATTTGCAGGAAGAGTGGAAGTAGGATGAAAACCCACCACTTATCTTTTGCACCAACTGTAGAAAGAAACACCTTCTTGGAAAGTGTCCACTTTATTAGCCTGATAATTTGTAAAATTTGTGAAGAGGATCATCCAAAAGAACGTTGCCGATCGCTACCAAGATTCCTGCAGGCACTCAGGGAATCGAGTAAGGAATCACATCGACTACCAAGTATAACTCAAAATCCATTATTATTTTATACTTGGAATAATGCTTATTTTCCTGACCAATTTTCCCAACATGTTTATAATCTTGCAGTTTCATGGAAAAATTTTAATCCTCCTCCAATTGAATATCCTAAATTCATGGCCACAGTGGCCCTCTCCTCGGCTCTCATCCTTGAGCTAGATATCTCCATGGCCTCAAGAATCATTTGAATCCTTATCTCTAGGGAAATATCACATGCAAATTCAATCATATGAGCACCACAAACATGCACAATTTCTTCCCAATGCACCATTAATTTATCCTGCTCCATGTCCTGAGCCGGATGTGCAACCTTACCCTAGCCTTAATCTATGCCCTACCCCTTATCCTAATTCTTACCCTACTTCTTATCCTTACCCATAGCCTAGCTCTCATTCAAACCCTAATCCATAGCCTAATCCATACCCTAGTTCTAGTTCAAACCCTAATCCATACCCTAACCCTAGTCCATAACCTAATCCACACCTTAGACCTAACCCTAGTTCTAATTTCAAACCTAGACCTAACCCTAGTCTAATGCTTTATCCCAATCCAAATCCAAACCATAGTCCAAGCCTTAACCAAAACCCTACCCTGAACTATATTCTAAAGCCTAATATAAACCATCCAGTTGCATGGAAGTTTCAAACACCTATTCTTCCTGTTGATTCCCATGTTCAAGATAATGCTACATCTTCCACATTGGGAAAGGAAATGAATTTGGAAACTCTCCCCATTACCGTAGAACATTCACCCTGGGAAGATATAATTCGAAGACCACCAAAGGAGAAATATTTCATTGGAACTTGTTTTGAAAGTCTGGTTGAAGCTAAAAACCCTAGAATCACTCTCAACCATTATTTTCAATTTGAAAATCAAATATTTGAGCCCGAAGTTGAGGGATTTATATTTTGTCTTTCACCAGATCATTTGTGCCTTGAGGAAAGTGACTATCCAATTGTGGAAGACTTGCATCAATTGGAGAATCATAAATATGTGGATTACATTGAATACTGGTTTCGAGTAGTCATTAAGCCACCTTATTTCCTCATCATTTTAAAACTCTTATACCATAGCAATTGAAGCAACTGGTTTCTCACACTCTGGTATGTATCGAAGTTTATTCTTTAAAGCTAAGTGTGAGTATATTTAGCATTTTGTTACACACATGGCTTCATTGGAAGTACACCTACACTTAAAGGTGATATTTATTTCTTTAAAAATAGGGTAGGGTAATATGAGAATAATGAATAAAGATGTATAACAACACTCTTGAACTTGTGATTCCTAAAAAAGCACAAATTTTGAAATTTCTATTATCATGCACTCTTGCAGGTAGACTTGTTAAAATAACTTTACAATTAAATAAATCATATTTTAAAGTGAATTTGATTGTGGATTAACATGTGAGTAAAGGATATCGTTATAAGTTACATGTAATAATTTTCTCCTATCCTAATAAAATATCATCTAGAAAATATTTTTTTAAGTCCTCTTCGAAGGGATCAATTGAAAACCTCCTATGGTGGACCACGCCTACAAAACTCTAATAATCTTTCATAAAGAACCCTGGCATGACCAAATCAAGGAAACTTTTGGTCATTATTTGAGATGTCTTTAAATAAGTTCTTAGGGTAGCATGACCAACCAGTGAAGAATAGTAATTAAAAAAAAATGCACGCCATCCTGCACTCTTAAGTAGCATATTTGCTTCCCCACCTACTGAGTAACCTATCTGAGGTTAATTAAAATCAGAGCTTTTATAAAAAAAAAAAAACATAAACAAATTAATTGAGGGATAGGAGGTTTCATTGCAAGCTGACCTACTATGATCATGGGTCCTAAGGAGAATGACATTACCGCACTGGTCATCAAGCCAGGGTAAGGCAAGAGGTCTCATCACGAGCTAACTTTTTCATTCTTGTTAGTTCTCACGAATGGCATAGTTGATAGCTCGTTACCAAGCGAGGACAATGACCTTCAATTAACATATAAAAAGAGAAAAAGTAAATTGTTATTAAATGACTCTAAATATATATCTAATAGGTGGGACAAAAGCATTTCATAGGGTTAAAAGGTATCCCTATAGAGGCTATAGATGCCTGCTGGCAGTAGAGCCATGCCTATGGTATTAAAGTTAGTTTTACACTATGATTTACTTGGTTGTTTTTTCCTTTCCCTGAACTCACTATCAATCTCTGTGAGAATGGATTTAAAATCCTTCAGTTGTTATACCTTGGAGTTCTATATTTTTCAAATGATTCTTATGAGCATGGGACCCTTAGTGCAGGTAGCTCAGTATGCCCAAAAAAGAGAAGCTTCAACTATACATGGATAACGGTAAAATGATCACTGTGGGAAGGTATTGCTATGTCCACTTTTAACACTATGGTTTTTAAAAAAAAATCAGGTCACTCATGTTTACAATGAGGATGTTAAAGTAAAGCTTCTGATCAAGGATGCCTCCGAGATATTCGTTTAGAAATTTTAAAAATTTGTCTATTTTATTCAAGTAATAACACCATCCTTGCAATTTATTTTTTTATGACAGCTTTCCTTTTAGGTTTTCTTGAAATCAATATAAGGAAATAAAGAGTCCAGCAGACACTTTGTTTTTTTTAGCAAGCTTTATCTAGCACAAGAAATGTGATCATGTAGAATTGCAAGAACATCATTTTGAATGCCTACAAATCTTTCTAATTTTGTTTTTTCTGAAGGAGTGGCAGTACAATATTTCCTTGCATGAGGACATGCAAGATGGTCAACATGGGGGGATGTTGGGCCTCCATTTTGTCTTATTTATTTGAAGTTTCTCTCATGTTGTCTATGGCTAAATGATTATTCTGCAAGTATTTGTTATTTATTTGTTTTAACAAGATTAAAATAGAATTAATAAAATTTTAATAAAGGCTTGTCTATTGCGGTATTAAAATTGGTTAAATTATAATTTGGGACCGACCTGCACCATGAAACAGATTCCTGCAGCACTATATGGCTGCATGCACTTCGATAGAGTTTTGGACTACACTTGTATTCCTGCACTAGAATCAAGGGATGAGTACAATTCCTGCTTAAGGAGTATTTTACCAATTTTATGGATGGAATTCAAAGTATGGAATATGCGATGGATCGGCTCCAATAACACTATGAGTTGGCATTATGATCCATATGAGTGTGTCTTGAATACTATTGAAGCATGTGCCATTAATGCGTGGCCAAATTTGGAACAACACTTTCCATTCATTAACTATTTTGTTAATTTCGTATTGACACATGAACGAACTTTGTGGATATTGTTCCCAAGGGTACTTTGAGTTGGCAAACTAGTGGTCGGTCACCACCTACGTGTGGTAGTGCTCGGGGATCTGCTACATTTTCTTCTTCACCTCCTGTTATTGCTAAAGCATGGGACTATTCAAGTGTGAGAATTGCTCGTCCTTCATCTGGAGGAAGTGGCACCCGCCCATCAACTACTGCCAGTGACCAATCCCATGAACCTGTTACTCCAAATGTGTGGATTTCTACATCCAGTCAACCGTCATCTGCCTCAGAAGTGCTCTCTACAAAAGTGTGATTATGGATACCTTAACAAAGTGTTCAAGCTGAGACTTTGATGATGGACTATCACCGAGGGGGGAAAATGTGGAGGTCCACATTGCACGTATATTCAACACATATTGACCTAAAATGTGCATTGATGATGGTCATGTTGTTAGCACTACGCAAAGAACCTTTGACAGTCTATGGTGACAGTAATCATGACACTGGAGCTTTGGATAAGGCAAAATCAAGAGGAAAGAGCGTGGTATGTCTAAGCGATGGTTTCGTCCCCACAACTATGAGGAAAGATACAGTCCAGAGTGTAGGAGCCAAAGGGTTGGTTTTCATTGACGATTTCTCAAGGTCTGTAGCTTTCGATTATGGCATGTTTCCCTTAACTGCAGACATTACTGAAGATGGATCGCAGATTTTATCTTATATAAAATCTCAATGAGCGCCTATATATTTAAAGGAGGATCCATAAATTAACCTTAGCCACTCAATCTGCTTCCTATTGTCAACGCAGTAGATATCAAGTTTTCCATTTCCATTAGTTTTTCACTTCTGGGATGTTTTTATTCACAAGGAGACGAAGTGCCAATGTTAGACAAACTCATGCTTATCTTTGTAAGCTTGGTGAGAAGTTCAGTCAAATCAGACTTTCCAGAATATCACCACTCCAGGAAAGGAGGAACGATTCACACGAATTGTTCCCTATTTTGACATTCAGTTTCTAAACTAATTTTATTCTTAAAAAATCAATAATATCCCTCATGTATTTTAGTTGGATAAATTAAAGCCCCAAATTGTAATTCGATCTATATAAGAAGTTTCATGGATCAAACAGTGGTAATTAATTAACTAGATAGGGAATTAAGAAATTAATCAAGTTAATGAGACAGTGCGCACGAAAGGAATGTGCAGAAGGGAAGAGGAGTTGTTCCAATGTAGCCTCACGCAATTCATAACCAGCGGATCGCTCCTCTCGCCTTGTTGGAGCTAAGAGTGTTGTCTACTTGATGTAAATGAAAATGTTTTCAAGAATTAATTAAAGTATTTCATCCATGCTCTGTTTATTTAATTTTTGCATCTAATGATTTTAATTTCTATGTAAACCAGGTCACTCATAGAGGGTGCGAGCTCACTGGGTTGGCTGCCATATTAGTTCGACACACTCTCCATTATTTATTAGCATTTAAATTATAATTTTCTATGTGAAGTTCATTTCATCATTTATATCCTCTTTCCTTTCTTAATTTAATGTTTTTTAATTTGCTGCAACATTTTCCTTTCAGCTGCAACATTAATCGATTTACCACATTCATGACTGTGCTTCCACTTAAAAACATTTCTTCATCTCGAATAAGAATTGCATCCCTCCAGAGTTGTAATGTGCATTGATTCAGACCCATCTAATTAACGTTCTGGAACCTGAGATTGACTTGAGTACTTATGGTCTTAAGATCCAACATTTATAAAAGGGAATTGCTCTATGCTTAAATAATGTTTATTTTTCGTTGTAATTACCGTGAAGGTTCTGGATAGTTTCACAATATTAATATGTGGGGACAAGGAAGGCAAGCAATTCATATTAATTCGATTTCTTTATAATTTTATTTACACAGTAAATTTACTTGTTATATTACTGATGCTTTCATGTTAATTTCACACAGAATTAATGCAAGTAGAATTAATACAGGAAGAATGGTTTTGAATTGCTTTTGATTTTATTCTAGTATTTATAGTATTTTTATATTTTGTCGACACTGCTTGGTCTCCAGTTATGATTTACTTTATGTTTGCTCGTACTTACAATTTCCTTCCGCATTGATAGTACAATATTCCTTTTATTTCCCGCATGATTTAATTGCTTGGATTGGTGTTTTCTCAAATTCTCGCTTAGTGCAAGATAGACTAGAATTTTTTTTTGCAGGTTGTCGGGGGCTCTCGCTAGCATTTCTAGTGTTGCATCTCGAAGTTCACGAGCTATCCGGATTGAAAAATTAAATGTTGGTACATTTATAGAGCTTATAATATAACCAACACCACACTGATTCTGCAAACAATATCTCTTTATATGCTCCTTACCACATGTCCAACAGTCCAACCATCTAGTACCATCACCTCTATGTTGTTGTTGTGACCCATGTCCCTGTCTAGCTGCATTGAACTTCTTTTGTGGTGCCACATTTTCTTTCTCCTCTGCAATCATAGGCCTTGCCCCTTTTTTCTACCATTTACCTTTACCTTTATCTTTCACTTTCCATTGTTGCTGATATTCATTCCTACAGTTTGATTTTTCATAGAAATGCTTCAATTTCCCAATAACTTCCTCTATTGATTGAGGCTCATCATACTCAATCTAATCTCTAAATTTTAATGGAAAACCACTGACAAACCTTTCAAATTTAGTCTTTTCATATTAAAGTTATGGTACATGCCTCAATAGCTCCAGGAACTTAGTCATGTACTCTTTATCTATCATTGATCTCATCTTTAGCTCATAAAATTCATTGGCCTTACTGTTGTAGTACCTTTCTGAAAAGTAATTATTCTTGAAAATCCTCTTGAATTTATGCCAAATCAAGTACTCTATCCTGAATTCTCTAACCTGCTTCACATCTTCGCATCATATATTTTTCTTACCTTTCAAGCTGAAGATTTCTACTATGGCCTTCATGTTATATGTGTAATTATGAAACTCAAAGAAATTCTTCATCCAAATTATACAAGGATATGCATATTTCGGCTTCTTCAAATCTCCGTCAAAAGTAGGTGGTTTTTATTTCTTAAACTCATCCATAAATTATCCTCTATCACTCCTCCTGTAAGGATGATAATGATGATGATCATAATTCCTATCAGAACTATAACTAAAATAGTACTTGTGTCCATCACCTCTCCTATCCGGAGTATCAAAAATCGTGCCATCTCTCATTGTGTCATCTCTATCCAACCCGTGACCACCATGATACCTACTGCCATATGCCCCATTAGTTTTTTCCTCCTTCCCATGGCTGATCCGAAGTGCCCCTGTCACTGAAATTCTGATAAGCTCTGAAGGAGTATGATTCTATCATTGTCGTCCTTACAAATCCTTATTTCTTCCTTCAAATTTCTCAGTGTTTCTGATAAGTAAGAAGATCGCCCAACACCATGCTTCTCATTTGATTCATAGGGATTATCTTTGTAGCCTACCATATTTCTAGACATCTTTGATTTCTTCCTACAAGGAATATTGTGTCAGCTAAACCAAATCACAATAAACCAACATACCTTAGCATAATTCAGGGAGGATATCTCATCTGCAAGATCAACCAAGTTAGCGTAATAAATGTATAGACATATAACAAATGAATGTATCAACACATAAACATCATTCTAGCTAGAGTCTAGTCATCAATGCATGACCATATCAACTACACATACCAATGTACATGGGCAATACGCAAACATAAAAAACATGTAAACAACCATACACTCATGACAACACCCTTTCTTTCACATGACAACATCACTACAACCATGACTAACACCATACATACGCAGCAACCTTATAAAGCACGAGCATGAGTAACACATGTAAAATAGGCACGAATGCATGACCAATGGACACCGCCCATCAAGTCCAAGGGGCGAACCATGCACTGATACCACTCTGTAACACCCTCCTCCCATCACTACCCAAGTAATCAACGAAATGGGGTAAACATGTGACGATAGGCTATTATGATCTGATTCAACCTCCCAAGTCACCTTAGGGAAGTGGAACCGATGCCACACAACTACAAAAACCTTATACACCTACTATAGGATATCCATGAGCCATGAAAACACTACAGAAGGCTATCCCCTACATTAAACTGACCTTTTGAAGCATCAATTCCCCATTATCTCCCCTAATAGGGAAACAATGTGACTGGAACCTCCCAGGTACATGCATAAGCCTGCATCAGTGTGATTATAGACTTCTCAGCCAATGTTCTGTTAGTGACTGTGAATTTTAAGGCTAGATTCTAGGGTTAGGGCTAGAAATCTACCGAGAAATCCCTATAACTTTCATAATTCATAAATCATAGAAGGAAAAATCTTGCAAACTAAAAACTAACACTAAGACTATGCTTGAACATCCCCAACCAAGATTGAAATTTCATCAAACATGTCACAAAAATGTAATGTATAGGTCTAAATAACAGATATGGGCATAAGGGTCTAATACTTATATGATACTCACTAAGAAGCATTGTTCCCTTATATCATTAGCTGCATTATCATCTATTAGGACATAGATACATTATTCATTCATTTACAAATCAAAACATGATGAGAGGCATATATCATCACTGCCATAATACATGCTTATAAGAATAATAATAACAACATAAATTTCAGGGGTACATCAACCATAGAATCCACATATAAATGAGAAAATTTGCACATAAGATACAAAGGAAAGAAATTATAATTAATGAATGAAAAACCAACCTGGTAATGAACTACCACATTCCACCCGACCACATATTAGATGAGTCAAATCTCTCTTCATCTAATCACCCACGTGCCATATTCCAAGCATGAATGTGGAACTCAAATCGAAAGAACTAACCAAGGCTTCCTGAGGCTAAACAATCTTGCCCTCATCAATAGAAACCATGCTTTACCGTAATCCACACCGGATCATGAGGAAAAAAAAATATCATGTAATAATAGGCTTTACCATGATCTCCACTAGATCAAAAGGCCAAAACAAACATGGATGCAACTAGATTTCTCCACCTACACCATGAGGAATTTTTCTGTCTCCTAGAGTCTAGGTTTTATCGCAATCCACAATCTAATCGAGGGATCACTAGGTGATAACCAAGACTCCAATCTCCAGGACTTACCGTAAATCCCTTCATGGGATTCCTAGCCTTGATGGAGAGCACCCACCTTTACTGTATATCCTGCCATTCACCGGTAGAGGATTCCTAGGCCCACTTTACCAAAAACCAAAGTCTGGTTCAAGGGTTACTAGGTCATGTGTTCTTTCATTTAGAGATCCACCTCACTAAGCTTTGAATCCATTTGGTAATCCATCTCAACCGAAAACATGAGAACCCCATCACATCATGCCTATCCGAAAATGGCAAGCCTAGGCTAAAAAGCACTGCCACACCTGGAAAAACCCATGCTAATGATAGAAAGGGAACCAAGAACACACATGCAACACCATGCATGCCAAATATAGAAAGGAAACCATATATGTAAATTGGTACCTGCAAAGAATCCCAATGTAGCTACTTGATCCTGCTCTTCCTTGCTTTATCTTTGTTTTCTTTTTTCCTTCTTTTCATTTATTGATCCAATACTAAAATTCTCCAAGAAAATTCCAAGTGTCTAAGAGTGTGAGAGAGAGAGAGAGACAGAGACAGAGACAGAGATCCAAAAATGAACTGACAAAAAGGTACCAACTGATCCTCATAAACCTTTTTATTAATGAGGCCTCTATTTTCTTCATTTTCCATTATTTTCCATCATTTTACTCCTAACATGCAACTTGTGACCTTTAACTTTCCATTTCTCCTAATTTCCATTTTTTTCATAAATAAAATGTTAATTAATGCCAATTTTCCTTTTCAAAGCCTTTTTCGTTCCCTTCGCTAATTTCCTTAAACATAATAAACCAAATGAACACCCACACTAGGATTTTTTCCCATCATTCACCTTGGAATAAGGGTCCCATAATCTGTGGTTATTAATTTTCCTTTATTAAATTTATATTACATGGAAATTTTCACCATGGATGTTACATAAGTCGTTCATTTTTTTCTCGGTTTGGCTTATAAGGATCATATCAGTAATTTATTAAATTTTTTCAGGGTTACTTGCACAATATGTTGTCATTTCTAAATTCGAAAAATATACCCTAATTGTTGTTATTCAGGAAGAGGGAAACCATTTTGGGCGCACTTCCTGGTGCTCGCTCAATGGGGTATCGATGCTTTAGTTTAAGTGAGTGTATTCTCCTCAGTTTCGATAGTAATTTTATTTTAATGTTTCTTCATAATTATATATTTATTGTATTCAAAATAACCTGATTTTTTTTTCTATGCTGCACATTCCAAGAAATTATTGGCTCGCAGTGATAGGTTGTCCTTCATCAAGTAAACAAATTGTTTTGAAGGGTTCTGTTTCTCATATTATAAATTTTTATTTTATTATTTTTCTCCAACAGCGTTGTCACAAATCCCTATATTCCTCTTCTACAGGTACCTCCAACCCCTGTATACTCAAGGTTTTTTCTCTTGTGGGTCTCAACTTGGGTTCAAATGTTGTAGTTCGTTGGCCGACTACTCTCACTTCTGCTAGGTCGGTTATTTCTCATCATTTCTGATTCTTAACAGAGTGTTTCACACCTAATGGTGATATTTGTTCCTTCTCTCTTGTGCGATGTATTGTCTTCTCTACTAGGATCCTTAATGGTTTCTTTTGGTTCATTCCTGCACGAATACAGACTTATGAGTTGAAAACCATTATTTGTTCTGGGGTTAATTTTTGTTTATCTACATCCTATATGTAAATATTTAAGAGGGAAATTATACTTCTATCTAGTATAATACCCATAATTTCACTGGAAAAGTCCCAGGCGAAAATATTTTAAGAGGTGTACTCTCATATTTCCTTTCCAAATTGAATTTATGAGTATGAATCCTTAATTACATGTATTGTGAAAGAGTTTTTCTGTGTAGAATTGTCATGTGATTACATTATTCTTCATTTGTTTCGAATATTGTGTTGGATAACATTTCCAGTGACGGGTTATGGTAAAAAATTTGTAGTTTTTGAATTAATTCTAAAGGTAATGTTTACTGCTACTATGATAAAATCTATTCGTTTCATAATGTCCATGTATGCACATTTGAATAGTAAATCTCACAACTTCATTCGACTATAGTGATTAAGAATATTCTAATTATGGTTTCCAAGTAGATGTTTCCATAAGTAATCTAAGGATTTATTTTGATATATTTATGTATTTTTGTTATGAAACACTTCTCTAGGCGGTTTAGTTTCACTAGTTTTCAGCTCCAGAAATTTGTACTAAGGCTATCATGATTTCGATAGTATATTAGTACCATTCACTGCCTCATATGGGGTTGATGTCAACACTATACCAAAATAAATCAACCACCTAGCTCAGGCCCTACTATCAGTTCCTTCTTATTTTGGAAGAAAGAATTCGACATTTTCCCTAGAATAATTGGTATACCCGTTTTTTCTCAGCTTTGCGTTCTCTGTCAGAATCTTGTGGGAAAGTGTTCCTCTTCCAAGTTGTTTAAATTACTACTTGTCGAAATTCCTAATCCAATTAGATGTTTTCTATGTTAAGCGACATATTGTATTAATTATTATTTTTATATCTCCGTCACCGTATAATATAAGTTTGATACAGTTTAGGCACACCAATATTGGTTATCTAGTATCGTTATTTTCTATGGTTCTGAGATTTAAAACCAAGCCTCGAATTTGTGACTGTGTCTCTCAATGTAAATTCTAATTCACCTCTATGAATTCTTCTCATTTGAAATCTAGGAAAAGATCCATATATTAATTATCCAAGATCTTTTTCTTAAATATGCATTTAGAATTATGTATAACAAAGCATGTTAACTAGGAAAATTAAACCACATGAAAACGAAGTGGAAAAACAAGAAAACATGAGATCAAGACAGAATAATTTGATTAAAGATTTCACCCAATGTGGGATACATCTTCGGGCCCTGCTCAATAGTGGGGAGGCCTTGTTTTATTAAGTGGTAGCAAAGAAATCAAGTACAAGAAACTTTACAAAAATGACCCTTACACCTCCAATCCAGATGATATCCCGAAAATGGAGGGATCAGCTGGAGGAACGAATGTTTCCATTGAATTTATGACATGAAAACATTAAAATTTGACTATAAACTTTCCCAATTCTTACACCTGCACCTTTGGCACTCTAAAGGAATATTTTGAGCATCAAGTGATTCTCCCCATTCATGGTTCCGCTCCTTGGCCCACTCCTGGTTCCACTGGTATGCTCCTTGCCCTAGCTACCAGTAAAATGGTTTGAAAGGCTCTTAAATAATTTTATGGGAAGATTTAAAAACATAGGGCACTGGCCCATTTGTAAATCTTGGCAATGGAGGCAGGGAGGTGGGGGGTTCAAACCTCGTCGACCCCCCATATATATAATGTCGTGTATATTTTTTTGAACCGTTGGTGTTTGAATTTTTAATTGGTTATTTGGGGGTACTCAAGAGGTGTGTCAGACAGGCCAACTGGGCGAGTTTGAGCCCCACTGCCCTCGCAATGTAGACCCTTGGCAATAATTATGGTGGTGGGGTTCGGGTCTATTGGCGGGCGACCCACCATTAACATATATATTGTTTGTACAACAACCGGGGGTGGAGGGGCTTGACCTCCTTCCACCCCATTTATATTTTTTTTATAATAATATGATTGGTGGGGTGGTGGGTCCAACAGCCCTGACCCACCCCTTTTTAAATAATTTTTTTTTCGGTTATTTTTACAACCAATTGATCATTTTATATTTTTCCAAAAGTAAGGGTTATTAGTAAATTTAACCATTCGACAAGTTCATCGATTTATGATGGACAGATTCTATGCATCAGGTCCCTGTCATTTTTTTGCCTCCTTAAGCATGTGACTTGGCCAAGTTTGACCAAAATTTTGACTAGCAAGAACTCTACCATACCAGCTCATATTTGAGTGTTGTTCACACCGTTGAAATCAGGGCAATGAGATCTATGATTTGGTCCTAGTTTCACTTTCATCTAAATTTTTTTATTTTTGGGCTATTTTCAAGGCCACTTGTACTTATGGATCCTCCTGTATCTTTCATCTTCACCGAGGAGCTTTTTTTCCTCAAAAATCATGACGACATCCTACAAACTTCCTGTGTCCTCATCAAACCTCACTTTCAACATCATGCAAATCTGGTACATTCTTTGCAATCACATACAAAACCACATATAAATCAAACAACCTCGTACTTTCTAAGAGTTTATAGCATACTGTTTGGTCAAGTTTTACATAAAAGAAACCAAAAACCCAACTACTAAAAAAAGGCCAAAAACATCATAGTTGATTTAGTAAGTGATTGAAAACACATCATCAATTTTACAATTATTCACAATGCATGATTTACAAACTCTGGCCATGACATGACTATACCTAGTAAAACCATCTCTTAAAAAAGTGAATGGGTCATCTCCCTGTGGTGGATTGATTTGTTAAATATATTCAATAGCTGAATTCTTCACACGTGCTTTATGGGCCTGAATTGTCTGACATGTAGCTTTCTAGTGTCCATCCTCGTTACAAAAACTACAATGATTCTTTATCCTCCAAACCTTCCAGATCATCTTAGCGTGTTTTCTCCTGGTGCGCCTCTCATAAGTGCTCGTGGAACCATCAATATCACTGGAATGTGATGAAGTTCTCTCATCCTCTATCATTGGTTGGTCTAGCTCTCTTGGAGCAATCCCTAACTTCCTTTCTAGCATATCCAAGCCCTGCATAACAAGTAAATTCCTCCACTTTGGTAGGTTTCACAATGATTTCGCCAGAAATGCTAAGACCCTTTCCTTGATACCCCATTTTATTCAATAATTTTGATCCAATGCATGTAGTATGTCTCTCAAAAGTAGCGAAATCATCATCATAAAAAGTACATGAGATTGAAGAATAAATTTTTACCTCACACCTGTTATGCTGAAACTTTTCCAAGGTCTCCTCCTTGGCTTGCAACTAATTTTGCAACTTTTTTTCTCCTTCTCTTATTCTTATATGAGTCTCCATAGTTCAAAATTATCTGCCCAAATTCATTTGATGATTTATGTGAGTTATTGCATCCATGCCACATTTGGTTTCCTTTTCATCTTTGGTACAACATCTGCTGAAATATTTGTCTCATCACCGAAATTGGAACCCAAACCGATGGATCCATCTGCTGCAATCCCAAGGGCTGCAATCTTCATTTCATCACCTTCATTTGATCTCAGGTCAATTGTTCTATCGCCTGCAAATCCCAAAGTTGTTATCTTCTCATCCTCCTTTGATTCATACTCTTGGTCTTGTTGCATGGTTTCCACTGTCTTATACTTCTCTTTTATGTCGTTCCTCTTAGGTCTCAATTATGAAAGTAGTTTCCAACAATTCTCTTCATCATGCCCTTATTTCTCACAATGAGAACAAGAGGCATTTTCTTCTATTCTCTTAGCTGCTGCTGACTTCTTTGTATGGTCAACTGGTTCATGTTCCCACCTGCTTTCAATATGCACATACGTAACGCTAGCTTCATAAAATTTTTTAGGTTAAAATAATAATAATGAATGATGCAAATAACTATGCAAAGAGATGATATATTTCATGAAAATCTCAAGAGTGTCTAGTGGAACATTCAATGCTAGTTCTTGTTTCCTAAATTGTTCTATAAAATTTTGGACATTTCAACCTTTAATTTATTTCAAATGTTTCCATTCCATCATGGCTTTTTGTCTGTAACCCGATGGGTAGAACTCTCCCCTTAAAGAATAAATGAACTTAGAACAAGATGAAAAAACTTTATGACTATTCTTACCACCTTGTAACAACTTGCCTTCCCACCAGACGAGAGAAGTGCCACTTAATCAAAGAGATGCTAGCTGGATCTTGGTTTCATTATCTTTGATTTGTTGTATGCGGTAATAAATTTCAACATGTCTTATCCATTTATCTAGATTTTCTGCATTAGATTCTCCACTAAATATAGGTAAATAATACTTGACATCCAACTTGAAAAATGGTTTCCTAGATGTATGTCTATGATTCATGTTATAATGATGAGAAGATGAAGAAGAAGAAGAATTTTCATTAGTGGATAGAGAGGGAGGATTCTCCTCTCCTCCACCTCCATGGTGTACGAATGCATGATAATGATCATGCTATTTCTTCTCAGACTTGATTTTCTTCTCATCTTCTACAAAAAACTAGTTAACTTTCTTTGCCATGTTGAAGAACATCTTGCGAAAAATTCACTCTTCTTCATCTTGTGCCTCTTCTCTTGCCATGGTTCTTCTTCATGGTGCACACCCCGCTTTTAGATAAAAGGAATTGAGTTTTCCTTCACATTTTTGGAGATTGTTCCTGGTTATCATTCACTCATGCAATTCGCATAAACAATTACCTGCTCTGATACCAAACTTGATCCAAGATATTTTTCTTAAAGATGAAGTTGGAATTACATATAATAGAGAATGTTAATGAGGAAAATTAAACCACGTGAAAAATAAGCGATTAAACATAAGTAAAATGGAGATCAAGACACAATAATCTTATTATAGAGTTCACCCAATGTGGGCTACGTCTCCAGGCTCTGCTCAATAGTGGGGAGACCTTCTTTTATTAAGTGGAATTAAATAAATAAAGTACAATAAACTTTACGAAAATGACCCTTAGACCTCCAATCTGGATGATGTCCTGAAAATGGAGAGCTCAGCTAAAGAAACAAACATCCCTAATGAATTCTTGGTGCAAAAAAAAATGCAAAATCGACTATAAAATTACGCAATTTTGACACCGGTACCTCTTTCACGCTAAAGGAATATTTTGGCCATCAAGTGATTCTCCCTATTCATGGTTCCACTCCTTGTACCAATCCCCGCCCTCTCTATCAGTCGAATGGTTTTAAAGGCTCTTAGATATGTTTCTGAGTGGATTTACTAACATAGGGCGTTGGCCTATTGGTAAATCTTGGTAATGGACGCGGATAGGTCAGGGGTTCAAACCCCACTGACCCCCCATACATAGAATGTTGCATATTTTTTTTTGAATTGTCAGTGTTTGAATTTTTAATTTGCTATTTGGGAGTGCTCGGGAGGTGGGCATGCCAAGTTGGTTGGGCGGGTTTCAGCCCCGCCACACTCACAGTGCAGGCACTTGCAAACAGTTATGGTGGTGGGGGTCGGGTCTGTCGGCAGATATCCTGCCTGTTAACATAAATATTGTTTTTACAATGATAGAGGGTGGTGGGGTTTTACCATATTCCACCCTAATTATATTTTATTTATAATAATACGACCGATGGGGTGGGAGGATCTAGCGGGCTCGACCCACCCCTTTTTTAATAATTCTTTTTTCACTTGTTTTTACAACTAATTGATCATTTTTTATTTTCTTAAAATAACGGTTATTAGGCATTTTAACCATTCAAAAAGTTTGTCAATTTCCAATGGACAGATTACGTGCATCAGGTCGTTGTCATTTTTTTGCATCCTTAAGCCTACCACCTGGCCAAGTTTGACCAAAAATTTGACCAACTATAACTTGACCATATGAACTTAGATTTTAGTGTCATTCACACCATTGGAATTAGAGCGACAAGCATTATGATATGGTCTTGCTTTTCTTCTATCTTACAACTTTGATTTTTGAGCTATTTTAAAGGCCACTTGTACTTTTGGATCCTCCTAGATCACTTAACAATTTCAATCACACATAAGATAACACAATGAAAACTCCCCTAAATATAATTCACAATTTAATATCAATTTTTGTAATTTACAATTAACTACCCAACTATTATTCTGATTAATTACTCATTTCTAATACAATTACTTGGTTTCTAAGTTTATGTAAGATATCCTCTTCTGCACAATGAGGAAATATAAAACTAAACTAAGCATGATTTCAGCCTAGGTTCTCACAATATCCATAACCCAACCTAAAACTAAAATCAGTTCTAGGAATAATAAATCAAGTAATTTTTTTTCCAATAACAATAAAAGTTATGGTTTTCTTGCACTATACCCTTTAGAATTTCTTTCTAGCAAAACATTCCCACACATGCATCCGTTAAAAATTTATAAATCATGAATTTTCACTGTAATCAGTTATTTTATATCTATATGTGAATTTCTTCACAGTTATACAACCAATCCCATCTATCCATATTCAGTCATTTCTATGACCCATACAATATAGAATATAAATTCACTAAAATAGTTACACATTTTACAATTCCTATTAGATGCTTCAAAATAACCAATATTCTCATAATTTTCATCAAACCTACAATTAATAACTCTAGAAAAATTTCTAACCAGATTTATAACTAAAACTACACTTGGATGAAACACCTTTCTCCCAACCATGAAATGATCCTCCAGTTCCTCCCAAGCAAATATCTATTTCCAAATGAATCAACACCCTCTTTTGATTCCAGATAAGGTAATTTATGCCTTACTTCCCTAGAATGTTTTTTCTTAGAAGCATCCTGATTTCTAGGGTCTGCCAACCGACTAGCCTAGGCTTTTCTCTTCTTCTTTTTTATAAAAAGGTATCTTTTCCTTTTTATTTAAAGCTCCCATTTTTCTCCCACGACGCTTTATTCACCCTTACTTAGTGTTTTTCCTACACTGGGTGATTTAATATATTTTCTCTCCAATCATATTAAATATTATTAATTAACCCCTAGGGATTTTTCAAGGGTGATTTAAGGGGAGATTGTCTTGATCTTATCTGTCAACCTTGGTTTCCGAATCTTGGAAATAATCTCTTTAACTAAAGTGTTTCTTTCCCAAGCAATTTCTAATTTTCCTTTTCATTAATAAAATTAATTTATTACATCATCATACTTTATTGTTAATTTTCAGTCGAGTTTACCAAGGCTTTCTAGCCATTAAAACTAAAATTAGTTCAATCTAAAAAAAAAACATATTTACATAGAAACATAGGGGTATTAGATCTTCATCCTCTTTTTTAAATTAACACTATCCTTGATGTTTATTGTTCATTTGATTCATTCTTGAACAATCATGGATAACCTTATTTCATTATCTCCTCCTGCTCCCAAGTAGCTTCCTCAGGTGTAAAGTGCTTCCATTTCACTTTAAATTAGTGACGACTCGATTCTGGAGAAATATCTATTTCTGATCTAAGACGTGGAGTGGCTCTGGTAGGAAATCTCCTTTGGGCTCCACCTATATCAGATTCCAATCGATCACGTGAAAGTTATCATGAAATATTTCTTTAATAAAGACACATGAAAGACACTGTGAAATTTAATATGAATAGGAAAAAATATTTGATATGCTACTAGACAAACTCCTTCCAAGATTTCAAAAGTCCCACAAAACCGTGGTGCTAATTTTTCACATGTCCCGGTTCTTAAGGTGCTCTTCCTTAGTTATAATATTAAGTAAAAATGGTCTCAAATTCTGTATGGCTTATTCATTAGGGGAATTTTGAGGTCTAAAATGGGCCTCCTAATGAAATTATAAAATAATAGAGGAAATAATAAAATAATATTAGATTACATCATCAAATATTCAAGGGAAAAGAGAAAAAACTACTTTTCCATTGGTATTTTCAACTTATCCCCTTATGGGTTTACTCAAAATTCGAGTAGAAACACTCGTTGGATGCATAATTTGATTCCTCATCCAGGGAGTACCCATGTTGCATACTTTTTATGGACACTACTACATGAAAAATGAGAAATACATGAAAAAACGTGATTGAAATCACGTTTTTTCATGTATTTCTCATTTTTCATGAAGCAGGGTCCATCAAAAGTATACATGAAAAACGTAATTGAAATCACGTTTTTTCATGTATTTCTCATTTTTCATGAAGTAGGGTCCATCAAAAGTATGCAACATGGGTACTCCCTGGATGAGGAATTAGTTTTTTCATCCAACAAGTACTCCTTCTCGAAATTAGAGTAAAAGCTTAGGGAGATAAGTTTAAAATACAAGTTGAAAAAGTAGTCTTATTATTTTATTAATATTTTATCTTTTCATTTTTTACCCCAAAAATTTTGAATCATCCCCCATGGTTTACATCATCATCTTGAATCCTATTGGATCTTATAAAGTTAATTTTGGTTGTACTTTTTTCTTAGGAGGTCCATTTTAGACCTCAAAATTTATCTATTGCTCTTGTCTACATTGCTTTTCTGCATGTCCTGTGCAACTTTGATGTTCTATATAATATTTTGTACCTCATGTTCCATTTCCTACAAAGCATTTGATCTTAATATCAATCAATCTTTCAGTCGACTCCAATCGTGTGGTGTATGACATTTTCTGCCATATACACTTCAAAAGGACTCATTTTTATTGAAGTTTGATAGCTATTGTTATATGAAAAGTATGATAAATGCAGAAAATCCTCCCACTTAGTATGTTTTTCCATGACATACATTCGTAGCATATCCTCCAAGATTTGATTGGTCCTTTCTGTCTGTCCATTCATTTGAGGATGATATGCAATGTTGAAATTTAATTGAGTTCCCATGCTCGCAATCAAATATTTCCAAAACTTCAAGGTAAATTTATCATCTCTATCTGACACTACCATATTCGGTACTCCATGTAGTAAAAAAATTTCCTTCATGAATATATTAGCAAATTGTGTGGTTCCAAAAGTATACTACACCAGTATAAATTGCGCTACTTTAGTGAAAGTGTCTAATACCACCATGATGTAGTCATGTTGTCATTTTTTCCTTGGTAATCCTATAATGAAATCCAATGAAATCAATTCCCATTTCCATTCGTGAATGGGCAGTGGGTTCAAAAATCTAGTAGGGTGCTTATGTTCCACCTTTAATTTATGGCATTCTATACAATTTACAAAGTGTTCTACCACCTCCTTCTTCATGCCTAGTGTATTTTTTTTCTTAAAATTGTTATCATCTTTTGGTATCCAAAATTTCTTGCATATGGCTTCTTGCGATATTCATCGAGTATAATTTATTTTAGCACACTCACATTGGAAATATACAATTTGTTTCGGTAGGTTAGCAAAATTTTCAGAATTTTTAGCACACCCGCGTACTTCCATCTGTTGTAATTTTTGTTGAATTTCTAGATATTTATAACCTCGTTGCACTAAATTTTTAATACGTTCCAAAAAAATTGTACTGATACTGCTAACCTATACTCCCATCAAAGTATGAGCATGTCCACTTAAAGCATTAACTATATTGTTTTCTTTAAATTTTATGTGTTTAATATCAAATTCAAACTCACTAAGGCAATATAGCCACCTTGCTTTTCTAACATTTAGATTGGGTTGGCTGAAAAGATATTTCGGGATGATGTGCTCCGTTACCAAGGTAATTTTTTTTTCTACCAAATAATGTCTCAACATTTTTAAATCATGTATCACTATTGCGAGCTCATTTTTTTTTGTGTGGTTTCAATTTCCCATACTCATAGGCTACTACTGTATCCTTCTACATCAACACTCCCCCAAGTGATTCCAAACAGACATCAGTACAAACAATAAATTCCCTATTTGGATCTCCAATTTTTAGTATAAGTGATACTATCAAAATTTGTTGTAACTTGTCAAAGTTCTCCTGGAATTTGGCTGTCCATTCAAATTTTGTTTCTTTCTTCTGTAAGGAAGTAATGGGAAAATTCAATTTTATGAAGCCCTCTATTAATCTTCAATAATATCTTGTGATTCCCATAAATGAGCGAATTGTTGACACATCCTTAGGTATGGGCCAATTCATAATAGCCCTAACTTTTTCAGGATTAACAGATAGTCCTTCCTTGGAAATGACATGACCCAAATACTATATTGTCTTTGCAAAACTTACATTGGTTGAGTTTAGCATATAAATGATGTTCTCTCAGAGTTTACAATACCAATTTCAGATGTTATTTTTGTTCTTCTTCATTTCTAGAATACATTAAAATATCATCTAGGAATACCAGCACAAACCTATTAAGATATTTGTGGAGTACATTGTGAATTAAACACATAAAGGTTGTTGGTGTGTTAGTGAGAGGAAAGGGGAGAACTAATAGTGACCATATGTGGTTCTAAAATTTTTCTTATGAATATATTCATATTTTATTCAGAGTTGGTGGTAACCTGTTCTCAAATCAATCTTTGAAAATATATTCGCTCCCCTCACTTGATCGAACAAATCATCAATTTGCTGTAGTGAGTATTTAGTTTTTAACATTTAACTTATTCAATTGACAATAATCGATGCACATTTTAAATGTGTCATTCTTTTCCTTGAAAAATAGTACTGCCCCCCCCCCCCATGGTGAAACACTAGACCTGATGTAGCCTTTGTCTAACAGGTCCTATAACTACATTTTTAATTCTATTAACTCGAACATGCTCATTCGGTAAGAAGGTCTAGATATGGGGGTGGCACCTCGTACTAAATTGATAGAGATATTTATTTCTCTATGAGGGCGTAAACCTAGAATTTATTCTGGAAAAACATATTGGAATTCACTGATAACTGGTAAGGTCTCTAACTTTTCTATTTTTTTTTTGTTCGTATATTTACACCTGCACAATGTATTTCTCGCATTATGTTCTTGAATTCCTTTTTAGTTGTAAGGCTGAAATTTTTCGAATGGATATTGGTTTTGGTTTACCTCTAATTAACCTAGTTTTCCCCTCTTGATCCATACAACTCATTTTTTCTCCAAACAATTTATATCAACTCCCTGTTTCTCCAACCAGTCCATGCCTATTGATAAATCATAGGATCCTAAAGGAATAATGTTTAAATTTGTTTTTGTTGTTAACCATAAAGATCAACGAGACAATGTCTTATTTGACTAGCTACTTTTCTGCTGGTACCAGTGGATAACTGTACCAACAATTCATTCTTAAAATTTTCAGGTTTTAATTTACATTTTTGCACCATTTGGGGCCTAATATAAATTAGGCTAACCCATGTATCAATTCAAACAAAAACATATGGTTTAAAATGGTATCTTCAATCTCAATCATTGTAGATTGGTGCTCAGCCTCTCTATCGTCTAGTGCTAGGTTGACCCTGGGAATATTTCTGGAAACATCATTCACAATTGTTGCTTCATGGACTGCTTGAATATTCTCGATAGATCATGGATTATGGAGACAGTCCCTTGATAAGTGTGGTTCTCCACAACCCCAACACTTCATCGATTCTCTTTCCTTTACCCCACTCCTCTTTTCTCTATTTATTTCCATGTGTTTTGACCCAATATGGGAATGTGCAGGTTGATTTATACTTCCCTTGTTGAATTTATTCCTATGATGATCATTTCCAAAATTCATAAGATAAGGAGGTTTCTTTCTTTTTTCACTCATTACAGACTTGGGTTTGTCCTTATTCTGCCATGGTTTTAAGCCTTCTCCTCTATTCTTGAACTAATGATAGCACAACCTATATTTTCTTAAAACCTCATCCATTGACTTAAGATTTCCAAACTCAATCATTTTTTTGCAAGGTGCTAGTAAACATTTGAAAAATAAATGTACCTCAATTTTCTCTTCTTTAATATGGGAAATACCGTAATAAGTTTGTAAATTTTTCTACAAACTCATCCATAGTTAGATGTCCCAACCTTAACTCATGGAGTTACTTAGCACAATTGTCATACTATCGCTTACTCGTGTACCAAGACTTAAATTGTTTCTGAAATTACTCCCAAGAAACTCTATTATCTTCCAACAGATGTACACATTTGGCCTCTTCCTACCAAAGAGTAGCTTTTCCATGCAGGTGGTAAATAGCTAGTCGAGCCTTCAAGTTACTATTGTACTCATATACCTGAAAGTATTTTACCATGTTAATAAGCCATGTTTCCACATATTCTTCGCTTTCCCCATCAAAAGTAGGGAGTTTTATTTTCTTAGACTCTCCTTCTAACTCCACTTTCTTCTTTTCTTTCTGTGATTTCAATTATGTCTTATCTGATTCACCTCCACTTTCAGACTTCT
Source organism: Pinus albicaulis (assembly GCA_034641835.2). Taxonomy (NCBI): domain Eukaryota; kingdom Viridiplantae; phylum Streptophyta; class Pinopsida; order Pinales; family Pinaceae; genus Pinus; species Pinus albicaulis. Next base: position 963,967,817 of record CM076575.1, read on the forward strand.
CTGAGTATGCTTCCACCTTTTTCCTCTTCAATCCTTCTAGTTCTATGCTTTTATGGCTACACTTTTTGATGAAATCTCTTATCATCATCTCTTGCTCCTCACTCACCTTTAATAGGCATTCATTATTATTTCTAAGGTAATTCAACTCTTGTTGCATGTTTCCGATGACATACATAAACTGAGAAGTTTGTGGGGTACTTCCATTAGCTAATTCCACATAGATTTCTCCATTGATTGATATAGAGGAGGGGAATCCTCCGTCATTTTCTGGCAATATTCTTCACTTACATACCTTATAAAATGATACAACCTGCTATCAATATTTCATATCGATATTTCTGCACATATTGTGTTTTACTATGATGGTTCCTTGCAAGCCAAGTACTAAAACTAGGCTCTGATACCATTTTGCAATAGTACTCCATCTACATATTTTTTTTTTTTAATTCTATAAATAATCTTCCCACATTCCTTATAATGTTGATTCCATTCCTACTTTTTGGTTTCCTTTCCATGGTAACATTATTCAGTACCTTAGTGATGAGAACATCATATGGTCTACTTCTTTTATGTATACATATACAAACATGGTGTTAACAATTCTTGATGCATTTTATTATTATATGACATCTTGGGCATAAAGTTAAGAAGTCGTATAGGTTTTATAAATTTCATTTCCTTTTTTAATTTTTTAAATGACTCCAATTCCTAATGTTAAGGCCAATGACCTGGGATATACATAGTCAAGGGTGAACATTGTTATAACTCCTTATGTTTAATTAGATGCACTCTATAATTTTAACATTAGTTTTTATAAGAGTGTGTTCGGGGAAGAGTATGGTAATATAAACATAAGTAACCACCTCCTAACTCATCACTTAACTTTATTCCAAGTTGCCTCTCCTGCTATCATAATGTTGTTTATTGGACTTGATTCTCGCGTTGAATGGTCTCGCGCCACCTACGCCAGTCCCATGCGATTTTCAAATGTCCTATGGTACCCTCCACCCTTAGACATTTGGATTTGAGGTGATGTCACTCAACGAATACTATGGATTTATCTTCTGTTACCCTAGCAATAGGGTTTGTAACATGTCTCATTCATGAACCGTCCTGTCTCACTCCATGTGTTGGCTCCTATAAAAGTGTTTCAATGAGGAAGGAAACAATCAAAGTTGGGATTTTATGTCAAGGTACTATGACACTTCCTAGAGCTCTGATGCATCCACTGTCTATTGAAGTAGATAAATTTTTCAACGAAGCTTGTTTTCAAACTTATTTAAGTGCCTTGGTCTATTCTCAGTTTAAAAAACTAACTAGTTTTTATTTTCATCTTGTCTATGTCGAAACAACGACACAAATGGGTATTCGATCTTATTTCATGAAGTCAACCAGGATTGGCTTGACCTTTCCTTACAGTATTAACATGACAATTCGTTTGTTTTATCCCTAGTTTGGATTATAAATATCCTCCAAATAATTTATTAACCTTTTTCATGGTTAGTTGCACAATCTGTTTTATTATCTAAACTTGAAAAGTATACCCACAATTGTCGTTATGTATGAAGAGGGAAACCCTTTTAGCTCTGCTTCTTGGTGCTATCTCAGCGCGGTAAAAATGCTCTTATTTATGTGAGGTTATTCTCCTTAATTTCGATAGAAATTTTATTTAGTGTTTCTTCGGCATTATAGATTTATTGTATTTGAAATAACCCCTTTTTTCTTTTCCTACGTTGCACATTCTAGGAAATTTTTGGCTCGCCTTTGTTAGGTAAAAAATTTGTTTTGAAGGGTTTTGTTTCTCATATTCTACATATTTATTTTATTATTTTTCTCCAGTAGGGTTCACACCAATCCCTTTATTCCACTTTTTCAGTACCTCCAGCCCCTTCATACTCAAGGTTTTTTATCTTGCGAGTCTCAACACGGGTTCGAATGTTTTCGTTCATTCGTTGACTCCTCTCACTCGTGCGAGATCGGTTATTTGACATAATCTTTTCTTCTCAATGGAGTGTTTCATGCCTAACGACGACAATCGTGCCTTCTCTCTTGTATGGTGTAATGTATTCTCTGCTAGGATCATTAGTGGTTTCATTTGGTTCCTTTTGGCTTGGGGACATACTTATGAGTTGAAAAAACTTATCTGTTATGGGGTTACATTTTTTTTATCTACTTGTTTGTTAATATTTAAGATGGAATTTATACCTCTATCTAGAACAATACCCATACTTTCACTAGAAAGTCTCGGGCGATGTTATTTTAAGATATACACTCTCATGTTTAATTTCTAAATTGAATTTATGAGTATGAATCCTTAATTGCATGTATTCTGAAAGATTTTTTTCTGTCTCGAATTTTCATATGATTACATTATTATTTATATTTTTTGAATTCTGTTTTGGATAACATTTCCAGTGATGGGTTATGGTAAAAATTATATATTTTTTGAATTAAGTCTGAAGGTAATGTTCACTGCTACTATAACAAAATTTATTCTTTTCATAATGTCCATGTATGCACGTTTGAAAAGTAATTCCCACAGCTTCATTCAGCTATATTGATTAAGAAAATGTTTAGTCTGGTTTCTTGGTAAATGTTTCCATAAGTAATCCAAATATCTATATTGATATAGTTATGTTATGAAACAATTCTCTAGGCAGTTTAGTTTCACTAGTTTTGAGCTCCAAAAATTTGTTCTGAGGCTATCATGGTTTCGATTGTATATTATTACCCTTCACCACCTCAAATCGGTTTGATTTCAATTCTATACCAAAATAACTCAACCACTTGGCTGAGACCCCGCTATCAGTGCTTTATTTCTATGGACGAAAGAATTTGGAATTTACCCTAGAATAATTGGGATACCCACCTTTTCCCAACTTAGTGTTCTTTGTTAGAAGCTTGTGGGAAAGTTTTCCTCTTCCAATTTGTTTAAATATAAATTACACTCTGAAATTCATGATCTAGTTATATGTTGTCTATGTTAAGAGACATATTTTATTAATGGTTTTTTTTATATAGTTTAGGGACACCAATATTGGTTATCTAGTATCGTTATTTTCTATTGTTTTGATATTTCAAACCTAGCCTCAATTTTTTCACAGCGTCTCTCCATGCGATTTCTAATTCATGTATGAAAATTATTCTCATTTGAAGTTTAGGAAAATATCCAGAACTTGACAATATCATTTTCACATAAGAGAAAACCACATAAACTTCCCTACATATAATTCACAGTTTAATATCATTTTCGTAATTTATAATTGACTACCCAACAATGATTCTGATCAATTACTCATTTTTAATAAAATTAATTGGATTCTCTTATGTGTAGTATATCGTCTTCCACGCAACAAGGAAATTTAAAACTAAACTAAGCATCATTTCGCCCTAGGTTCTCATAGTATCCATAACGCAACCCAAAACAAAAATCAATTCCACAAATAATAATTCAAGAGTAATTTTTTTTCTGGTAACAATAAAAGTTATGGTCTTCTTACACTATTCCTTCTATTATTCTTTACAAAACATATTCCCACACATGCATCTATCAACAATACATAAATCATGAATTTTCACTCTAATCATTACTTTTATATCTAGCTATGAATTTCTTCATAGTTATACAACCACTCCCATCTATCCATATTCAGTTATTTCTATGACCAATACAATACATGGTATAAATTCACTAGAAAGGTTACACATTTCACAATTCCTATTTCATGTTTTGAAAATAACCAATATACTCATAATTTTCATCAAACCAATAGTTAATAACTCTACAAAAATTTCTAACCAGATTTATAACTAAAAATTCACTTGGGTGAAACACCTTCCTCCCAACCATGAACTGATCCTCCAGTTCCCCCCTGAGCAGGGATATAATGCCAAAGCAATCAACATCCTATTATGATTAGATATAAGGTGTTTTAGGCCTGACTTCCCTAGCATATTTTTCCTTAGCGGTGTCCCACTTTCCAGGGTCTGCCAAACCGCTATAGTAGGCTTTTATCTTCTTCATTTATTCAAAAAAGATGTTCTATCCTTTTTCTTTAAAGCCTACCTTTTTCTCCCACGAAGCTTTATTCATATTTATTCAGTGTTTTTGCTACACTTATTGATTTAATATATTTTCTCTCCAGTCATATTAAATCTTATTAATCAACACTTAGGGATTTTTATGAGTGATTTAAGGGAAGGTTGTCTTGATCTTATCTGTCAGGCTTGGTTTCCAGATCTTGGAAATAATCTCTTTAACTCAAGTATTTCTTTGCCAAGTAATTTCCATTTTTCGTTTTCATTAATAAAATTCATTTATTACATCATCATAATTTATTGTTCATTTTAATTCCAGTTCACCATGGCTTTCTAGCCATCACAACTAAAATTATTTCAATCTAAAAACAAAATATATTTACATAGAAATAGAGGGTTATTACACTTCAACTCTCCAACATAATTTTATGAACTTTTCTAGATATTTAGATCTCTCACTCAAGGACATTTATTTATTTTTATTCAGTGAGCATCCTCATACCTATAATGCACATTAGTTCTAGATTTTCATGTTTTTGGGTCTCATCTCCTTTAATAACAAGGATGGAACTATTTCACTGAGCTTTAAAGTAGTTGCATTACTATGTATGGAAACAACTAGAATATCCCATGTTTCTGGTAGAGAAAATAACAAAATGATGCATTTATATTCATTTGAAATCTTAATATCGATAAATATTAGTTGACTTACCATAATAATGAAGGTGTTCAGATGCTTTTTCATTATGTTTCCATCCTTCACCCTTATGTTATAGAAATTATTATGCAAAAACACTTTGCTCAACAAGGAATTAGAATGATACAAAGCCTTTGTTGTTGCTTCACCTGAACATTCAGTAATACTGAATCTGAGAGACAAAATTGTATTGTGCTATTTTTCTTTCTATCCAACTTGATAGAGTATTTTTTTGACATCCTTATTGGTGCAATATCCAAATCCACAATGATCCGCTAATCTTTGTCCACTAAAATATCTTCCATTTTGAGCTTCCAAAACTAAAAATTATTCCCATTAGATTTCTTTATATCTATCTTTGAATTTCTCACCATTTCCTTTTCACCAGAAGAATCGGTTTCGTTGATCTCCCACTATAATAGGCTCTACCACAAACCTGAGCCAAACCTCTTAGCCACAAAGGCATCCCTTTGAATCAAAAAATGATTTGATACCAAATGTAAGCTTTAACTATATACAATTAATTGCTGCAAACATATTCTTAATTAAAACAGAAAAGATGCAGTAATGGAAAACACACACATTAGCATAAATATTTATCATAGAAACCCAAAATTTGGAGAAAAAACAAGATATTTTCTTATATACAATATTACAATACGAAATATATCCCACAACATCCCTAAATCACCAGTCCATTTACCCTAGATTAGAATACAATTATAGATCCTTAACCAAGACTAAAAAACTATGGGGAAAACCGCCATGCACCACAAACTAATATTAACAAAAGCCATGTGGAAAAAACAACCAAAAACAAACCCAAAAAAGGGCCCAAATATTTCTTTTTGGGAACTCTCCCGTACCCCAATGTAAGGGGTATTCCATGTCTTATTATACATCACACAATATACTTAGTTTTTTCAAACATCTCTTGAACGGTCATGGAAAATATATGTGCAAAAAGTGCATGGATGTAAATATCAAGTTTAGCCACTACTAGATGATTGTACCCCCTCATTGTTTTATGTTGGTCTGCCTTCACCATGAGATTATGATCTTACGCCATTATGAGATGATGGCTATATCACATAGCTAGATGATGGAATCAACAATTCAATAACCTCAACAAATGTGGTATTAAAAACCATCATCCATGTCAACTATAGCATTGTTTTTTGTGCTTTTAGAAACAATTTCACCACAAGAGGGGAATATATAGTAGATAAATGCATATCAAGTGAAGGAATTAGGTGGCTTACATGTAGGTGCTTCACATTGGATTGGTTTTGTTTCCTCCCAAAACAAACTTCACATACATTTTTCTCAAAAAATATAGTAGGATTTCCCCACTGTTACAAGGCCCCACATTGGAAACCATGTAACACCTATCCATCCAATTATCAATAAATGGTTAATAACTATAATACTCATTAGAAATGTGATTTTATGTGTTTAGGAATTACTCTATATGAAGATATTTAGAAGGATTAATATATCGTCTTTGCTCATCTTTAGTTTTTTTATTACATTATGATCCAATTCATTTACATGTTCATGATTCTTCTACTCTTTGTAAAAGATAATATTATGCAACTCCCAATTTTCTTGGATAATTGTCTCAATAATTACATCTCTAATTTAGGTGAGTGAGCATCAAATTTTCCCTCACCTCTATTAGGATTTTGGTAGTCTATTCCATCGATGTTGGTGCATCGCCTTAGGGATTTATAGTTATAATTTCTAGTTTTGCATTCAGGTTTAAGTCTATATTTATCAAATTTAGAACATGGGGAATGAGTTTGGATTTCAATTTCTAACTACTATAATGAAATATTAAATTTCTATAACAAATAAATGATAATAAAAGTTACTTGCATAAAAGTTAAAAAAAGGTTTACATTGCCTAATTTGGATCATATGCTTCCCATTATTTTCAACGTGAATGTATCCACCAACAATATCCAAAATCAATACTGATTTCTTTTAAGAACTTGAAATCCATGGGGTTTGGGGAATTTTTCTCACCAGGTGTAGTTATAATTTGGGTTTAGTAGTGAGACTAAATCACTTTCTTATTTTTTGACTATAATGGTCCCATGGCGGATTGTAGTCGCACACCATTCAGATTTACTTTGAAGCCCAACTCAAGTAGACCCAAATATTTGAACCCACACCTCGTGACATAGGGCTAGTGGATTGGCTGGGGGATTCGACGAATCTAGCTACCCACCCAAGTTAGTGAGACTAAAGTACTTTTGTTTCAACAAAAAACCATTTTTTTAATAAAGTAACCTTCCTCTTTTAAAAAAAAATATTGATTATTCCCTTTTTCTAATTTTTTTTTTTCAAATAGTGGACCTTGCACAATCCAACAATGTTTTGTGTCCCAAATCATCATATAACCATAAAATTGTTGGAAATGTTGTCATTGATGGAAAAGTAGATGAAAAAGGAGGAGCACCTGAAACATCAGCCAAGGAGCAGAGGAAGAAAAAAGAGAGGTAGCAGAGACAGCAAAAAGATAAGTAAGGAGAAGCATCAGTCAAAGAAGTAGCAGAGGCAGCAGAGAGAGCATAAGACAAGTAGCAGAGGCAGTAAAGAGAGCAACAGAGATAGCAAAGAAGCAGAGAGGTAGCAAGGCAGCATAGAAGGAACAAAGGCAGCAGGAGACAGATGAGGTGGTGCTGCAGAGCAGTGAGGATATTAGTATCAAATGAAGGTAATTGAATTTCTTGGGGATGAGTTGGAGCATTGCCTAAATGGTAAGGAAACCATGAAGTGGTCGAAGAAACTAATAATGAGAAAAGGCACAACGAAGAACAGAGGCAAAGGCTGCGAATATAGAGGCAGAGCCGTTATCATGGCAATGGAGGCAGAAAAGACAAATACAGACAAAGGAGGCAGCAAAGAAGAAGATTGTTGAAATGTAACAGTCAAAACAACAGAAGCAGCGAAAGAAGCAACGACAGAGACAGAGAAAGAAGCATAGCGAAGGTAGAGGCAGAGGCAGAGGCAGTGAACATAGACGCGTTTTTTTATGGAATGGAACCATGTGCAAACATACATAATATTTCGGGAATCGTACAACCCAAGCGGCAAGTATATATACTTATACAATCAAATTAGAATACACTTCCTTGTAAGAATCTTTTGTTGTGTAACCAGCTCAAAAAATAGAAGAAAAGAGATATCAACGCCTTAGAAATAAGCCACTTCGAGGGGGAAACCTCCAATACATTACATAAATGCACAATTCTTGGATGATACAAATGAACAAAACCTCCTTCTATATATATGAGTCCATGGGGCCACAATATAATCCTAGTGGGGCCACAATGTAATCCTAGCCGACCTAACAATAATAATGTAAGGGCACAATAATAACAATATGGGGGTTACAGGGGTACAATAATAACAATAATGGGGGCTACACTAACATAATAAGGGGCTATACTATTAATATAGGGACTTAACATGCCCCTCTCCTTCAAACAAGTGTTGTCCTCAACGCTTGATTATTTCTTGATGCTTCTGTATAGAATTCTCATCCTCCCATGTGAAATATTTTACAGGAAAGTTCTTCCACTTGCTGAGATACTCTGAAATTGATCGTACTTGTCGAGTTCTTGTTTCTATGAATGCTTCATAACTTCTTTCGATGTGATGTTGATCTTCCTGTTGTTTCATTAGATTCTGCACCAAAGTTGGGTTATCCTTTGAGAGTTGGAGAACTTGTTGTTGATGCTCGATGTGATCTTCCACTAATTTATCATCCATATTTACTATTATTTGATCCTTCAAACCATCCAACTTAGCCTCCATTTCTGATTTTAAACCATCTATTTCATCTTCAATTTCTCTTCGTAAGATCAAAACTTGTTGCACTTGGTACCGTAATTTTGATATCTCATACTGCAACTCTTCCTCTTCATGCGTCATAGTATAGCTTTTTGAGGGATTAATGGGTATGGAATTATTTTTTGGAGGCATTATAGAACCCAATACTGATAAAAATTCTAAAATATGCACTTGGAATCACTTCAATTGCTTTTTCAAACAAACGTTATGCAATTTTAAAAACCAGATACACACCTTTCTCTTGCTTTTGAGGAGCTAGATATTGAAATTGTATTATCTACGTGATTGAGGTGTAGATCTTCAATATCCGAAATTCGGCAACGGTAGCCCTACGAGATTATCTTTTGAATGCCACGGTGACCTGTTTGGAGCAGCGAAACCCTAGAATCCCAACCTCTGATACCAAATGTTGTGTAACCAGCTCCAAAAATAGAAGAAAAAGAGATATCAACGCCTTAGAAATAAGCCACTTCGAGGGGGAAACCTCCAATACATTACATAAATGAACAATTCTTGGATGATACAATTTACAAAACCTCCTTTCTATATATAGGAGTCCATGGGGCCATAATGTAATCCTAGTGGGGCCACAATGTAATCCTAGCCGACCTAACAATAATAATTTAAGGGCACAATAACAATATGGGGGTTACAGGGGTACAATAATAAAAATAAGGGGGTTACAATAACAACAATAAGGGACTATAATAGTAATATAGGGACTTAACGTACCATGCCCCACACTAAATATTAGAGTAGCAAAGGATACATATATATAATTCCAGGAATCATAACCCAAGCGTCAATGTATGTATATATAAAACCTTATTCCGGGAATCATTACCCAGCCAGGCGTTATATATATATATATAAATAAATTCTGAGAATCACCTACCCCGCTGGAGGATACTCTAAAGCTGTAACATAAAAGCATATATATATATGCAGCACAATACATATATATGTAGCGCATTACATATTTCACAAAGGTCCAAATTTTATATATATTAATTCATATGGAGTGCTTTATGATCAAAGAATCAAAGTATCATAAGGTGGGAGCCTTTCCCAATCGCATCGGAGATTATAAGGACAGCGGAACATATAAACAGAAAATTGCGATTGCGATGAAGTCCGGACCCAATGGGTATATAAACTACAATTTATATATACCTTGAGTTCCGATGAACAGTGACTGATCGCATCAGAAAAACGTGGAATATCGGAACATGCTACAAAGGGTTGCGATTGCGATTGAAGCTCGGACCCGATGGGCTTATAAACCATGAGTAACAAGTATTTGAAGTCCGGCCTAATCGCATCGGAGCATGACAATAAAGGATTGCGATTGAGTTTCGGACCCGATGGGTCTATAAGTTATGACTTTATATGTTTGAGTTACGGTCTAATCGCATCGGCACTGGTCAATCGCATCGAAGTGAAAGTGTGGCAGCGAAGCATGACAATGCAATTTGCGATTGCAATTAATCGCAATCAGAAGTAATCAAAGAGTGATACATCGCATCGGAGAAACTCAATGGAAGTCGCGATTGCGATTAATCGCAATCGGAAACATTTGCAAGGAGTTTCATCGCATCGGAGAAGGATTCATCGCATCACATCGAATCGTAGGCAGCTCATCGCATCGGCGAATAGTCAAAGATCGGCAAGTGGGCCCGAAAGGTTGTTTCCTATGTTAAATAGGTCTATTATTATATCGCCGAAAGTTACATAAGAAAGGGTTCATATACATTAAAGTGCAAAGAAAGGAGTTTAATTATCATAATACATTGAAGAGAGGGTGACATTATTAAAGTGTTGTATTATAAAAGGACCATGGATATGATACGCGTTGGTTGAAACTACCTAGCAGTTATATTAAAAAGGGGCCTTGTTAGATATATAAAACGATTGCTACAATTAGATGTTAAATATTGGTTCGTGGACCCAGAAGAGTTAAGTACTGTTGAGGCGATTAGTTGACAAACGATTATGGATGTGTGCAACCATCGGGCCATAAACAAAGGTCGCGATGTATGTATGTTCCCGCTTCGTTGCACGCCGCTACATCAACAAGACACTTGCTATGTACAGAGCGTTGGAATTTGTCCAATTATTAATAGCTAGCTTCATATATATTTATATATATATATATATATATATATATATATATATATATATATAAATATATATATATATATATATATATATATATATATATATATATATATATATATATATATATATATGAAGCGCCGATATAAAATAAAATGCGCTCATAAATTCAGGAGTTACGCAGCCAGCCCATAAACGTAAAGGCATACGTAGGAGAGAAAGGGACAAACACAAATAAATAAAAGAAAAATGCACACGATCGAGCAGAAAGGAGTGTTTCTGAGCTCTCATTGTAATTAAATGTAATATTTTAATTGGTTTATATTGTTTGTGATGCATTGGCAAGTCTCTGGAGGAAAACAAAGCTCCCACTGTAATATTGAAATTAATGCATGTTGTTATATTTTCTGAATGAGCGGATAAAAGAGATGAGAAGGCAGAAGGCAAAGAGACATGGCTGTCCATTTCGAATTCCCAGTAGAATACAAACAGCCATGAAGCTAGTTTGTATAAAATAGGATAATATCCAAGGGGAGAAGGTTGAAGAAAACAGAATGAGAGAAGAAGAGAGTGTGCAGCAGAATTAAAGAGAGTTGAAGAGAATAAGCAAGCTGCAAGAGGTCAGAGAGTGTGAATATAGAGAATGCAAAGTATGAAGAATTGAGGAGAAAAGACAAGAAGAAGGAGGAGCTGAGCAGAGAAGAAGAAGGGGCTGAGCAGAGATGATGCAAGTCTGATATGAGAATTGATGAACAATAGAGAAGATGGTACAGAATAGAGCTGATATCCAAGGTAAATCAACAAGTGTGTTTCTTTTGAAAGAGTAAGGAAGTTGGAGCTTCCCTATCAAGTTGTAGCTGACTGAGGTAGGAGCCTCCTGTAGGTTGGTGCCTGCAGAAAATTGATGGGAGTTGGAGCTTTCTTGCAAGTTGTATCTTGTAGAATTGAGGTTGGTGCCTCTTGTAGGTCGGTGCCTGTAGAAAAACAGTGGTGAGAGGGAGTTGGAGCTTGCCTTTGCATCACAACAATAATAAGATGTGGTTTTCTCCCTTTATGGGTTTCCACTTATATCTGGTGTCTATGTGCATGATGTCTATGTGTTGATATGATATATCTATTCTACTAATACTTGCTGCTAACATATTAAGACTGCTGGTACATTATCTAATCTGCTTATTAATTGCTGCTCACAAATAAAGATTGCTCACATATTATGTTGATCATGAAATGAAGGTGTTAATAAAGTATAATAAGTTTTAAGGGAAAAGTTTTAAAAGACCATGAATGTGTTAAACTGATTCACCCCCCCCTCTCAGTTTAACTAAGGGTTCAACAATTGGTATCAGATCTAGTTCCTTTGGTGTAAGCTTAATAGCTTGAAGGAGATCTGGTTGAGTCATGGACTATCAAAATGCACCTGTGTTAAATACAACAAACTTTCCTGAATGGAGAGATAAGGTTAAAACAGGTTTAATGGCCTATGAACTTGAGGTATGGAAGCTTGTATGTGATGGTTACTGCAAAGACTCACCCACGGTGAAAGAACAATAGAGGAATGCCAAGGCAAAATGTGTGATATATAACAATCTTCATAACAAGGATCTTGAGTTAATAATGGATTTAACTTTAGCAAAAGAAATCTGGGACAGACTGCATTTCATGCATGGAGTAGACACTGAGGATTGCATTGTCAAGAAGGAGAAGAAAATTAAGAAGAAGAAAAATTCATGTCAAAAGGAAAATGTTCAAACACATGAGGTACCTGCTAGTGTGAATGGTAGTAAGAACCATGAAGAAATTGCAGCTGAAGAAAAGGCCAAACTAGACACTACCTTGACTGAAATAGAAAGACTAAAGAATGAAAACAAATACCTTAAGACAGTGGTGCAAATTTGTGATGAGAAAGAGTATGAAGATAAGAAAGAGATTGTTGGCCTGAAGACACACCTTGAAGAAGCAAGGAAAGTTGAAGACACTCTGCTGCAACAAATGAGAGAGAAAAATTAGGAATGTGAAAGATTGGAAGAAGAAGTAGTGAGCCTGAGAAAGAATTTAGAAAAATTCCAAAGAGAACTATTAATGAATACACCTCTAATGAAAAGCACTGGAAAATTGGACAAGATGCTAAATGCTCAAAGATCTCCTCTCATAAAGGCAAGCTTAGGATATGAAGGAGAAACAAGTAAGTCCAAGGCAGAAGATAAAAAGAAAATCATCTTTGTAAAAGTTGTAAAGGGCAGTGAAGCAGCTCAGTAGATTACTACAAAAATAGAAGCCAACAAGAACAGGATTTGTGAAGAAACAAATAGAATCAAGTAGCAACATGGTAGGATAGAGAATGAGAAGATGAAACAATCAACTGCTAAAGGCTCATATGATCCTAAGGATGAATTGAACAAATTCGAAAGATGTCAAAGGAGGTTTCTCCCTCCTATGAAAAATAGCACATGTTTCTCTTGTCATAAACTAGGACATAATGCAGCATATTGTAAGACAAAGCCAATCCAGTCCAACCAGCAAAGGATGCAGCAAAAGAGAAGAATCCCTCAAGCAAGCAAATGGAAAAGACAATCTTTCACTAGGTACACAAATCATTTCCATGGCTACTGTTATGCATGCAATAATTTTGGACATAAAATTGTTGATTGTAAAATGTATTCAAGAAGGGGAACAAATTATTATACATCATCTCAAATGTACTTTGACAAAATAAGATGTTATGTATGCCTCAAGCTTGGCCACAAAGCAAAGGACTGTAAACTGCCATATATACTAAAGAACTCTAGACAGATGATGGAAACAAAGCAAATCAAACAAAACTATGAATTTAAGAGAAGTGCAGACATTATGAAGAACCCCAATAAAGTATGGAAGGAAAAGAGAAAGGGGGAGCCTATTATCTCAATAACATAACGAATCCTCCATAGTCTCAGGGGGAGTTGCTCTAGGAATCAAAGCAAAAATCCATCCAGTGACAAATATGAAGCAACATCCCAGGGGGAGAGCAGTTCATATATAGACCCCATGAAAGTAGTCTAAGAAGAGCACCTTAGAATGAGAACGGCTATAAGATCAGGAAGGGAAAAGAAAAATTCCTCTAACAAAGAACTATAGAGGAAGAAGATTATTTAGCTGACAGATTGATCAAAGAAGAGAAGGCAGCAAGCAACCATGGTAGTAGAGAGAACATCAGCCATGAACATGCAAAACTAACAGTGAATCACATTAAGAAGGATGAGTAAGAGGAGTGCCTATCATCATTATGTAATTACATCATTCATCTATGAAAAGTCCCCTTGGAGGAGTGCAGTTAAGTAAGTGATAAATCTCTGAGTGATCTGCCCATGAAGATTCCAAGTAGACAAATTGAATATGCCTCCCCAAAGATATTTATATTAGAATAGTTGAATTGATTATAAAGCAGCAATGATTCTGGAACAGTTCTAGAAGGATACATGTAATGGCTTTCCTGTGACCAGAATGACAGAATAAGAAAATGGTTAATAATGATAAGATCAGTTTCAGGATATTGATGACTATTGGTGTGAACAGTGGAAAGCTCAATAGTAGAATTTATGAAGGATGTCTTAATTATGGGTAAATGTGCAAGCTAAAGTGAAATCTCTGCATATTTTATCAAGGTAATATCAACTGGTACTTGGTAATTTACCAAGGAGCATGTCCATCAATAGAATATCAAATTTTGTCATGGAGCAGAAGTATGATACAGGTCCTCAGGATCAAAGGACTATGGCAAGAATGCATCAAGGTAAAATTCCCAGGGTTATCTGCATTCAGCATGAAAAGGGCAGTAGCAGTGCTAAAGGATCAGTATCTGATTTACACTTGAAGTAGTATATTGAGCACCGAAGCAATATCTTTTTCTATATATAATTTCATGCCTTCCTGAAGTTGGTACATGTATATCTTCAAGGCCTCTTTTTAAAGATCAGTTACAAAACCGTGTGAAGTCTGTTTGCTGAGTTTTCAATTAAACATCTTGAATATGCTTTGTGGAAGTTCATTGTAATAGAACAATCAACGTATCTGAAGAATAAAGGACTAGCTGTGATTACCATCTGAAGCTCAAAAGTTTTTTTAAATCATCAAAATCCTACTTCAGCACAAAGGATTTACTGGTAATCCACCTTTAAAGAGAGATTGATTATTGACATACATACCCATTGTTTCATAAATAAAACTGCATGGTTGATAATTGAAACTGACCAATACATTGAAGGGTTTGTTTTGAAAACACATTGTAAAAGAAGGAAAGTCATTTGGCCTCTAATATTGAAAGATATTGCCTATTCTTACAATAAGCTGTAAGCTCTGGTTTGATTCATTGTTCACAACAGCAACAAGGACCTTTCAGTCTTTAAAGGCATTATCCTTGTCAGCAGTCTATCACAGACTACAAAAAACAGGTAGTACAGGTGAACCACAACATCAAAAGATATATTGGCATCATAACAACTGAACAGATGTTGTCTATAGATGTGTATTGTAGAAGAAGACTTATCTCATCTAAAATATTTCTCAATAGAAATGTATTGGCGCACTACATCAGATATAGACTGAAGTATAGTTGAAACAAGCCTGATATGTCACTTGGAGCATTCACAATCTTTAAGTCTTGATCCAATAATTCATATCTTATTATACAAGTCTAATTATATATGGCTGTCATCACCTACTCTTTATACAAGTGCAAGGAGTCTATGCTTCGAAATGGTATCGACTTAATGTATATAAACAAGTTCAATAATCCCCAAAAGTGTTCTCTCAACAAATATTTTACACCAGTTTGGAGCAGTAGGGTACAAATTCAGAAGAAGAAGATCTAAACACAAATCAGAGAGAAGAAATGCAAAAACAGAATCTACACTGAGAAATGTGCAACCCTTTGCCATTGATGTCAAAGGGGGAGGAAAAGCAGGTAATAGAAGAAAGGGTCTTCTAAAAGAAGCTAGGCAGAGGAAGACTTGGAGAAAGCATTGGATTATCGGTGGATGTGTTGCCATCAATGCCAAAGGGGGAGACTGTTGGAAATGTTGTCATTGATGGCAAAGTAGATGACAAAGGAGGAGCACCTGAAACATCAGCCAAGGAGCAGAGGAAGAAAAAAGAGAGGTAGCAGAGACAGCAAAAAGATAAGTAAGGAGAAGAATCAGTCAAAGAAGTAGCAGAGGCAGCAGGGAGAGCATAAGACAAGTAGCAGAGGCAGTAAAGAGAGCAGCAGATATAGAAAAGAAGCAGAGAGGTAGCAAGGCAACATAGAAGGAACAAAGGCAGCAGGAGACAGATGAGGTGGTGCTGCAGAGAAGTGAGGATATTAGTATCAAATGAAGGTAATTGAATTGCTTGGGGACGAGTTGGAGCATTGCCTAAATGGTAAGGAAACCATGAAGTGGTTGAAGAAACTAATAATGAGCAAAGGCGCAACGAAGAAAAGAGGCAGAGGCTGCGAATATAGAGGTAGAGCCATTATCATGGCAATGGAGGCAGAAAAGACAGAGACTGACAAAGGAGGCAACAAAGAAGAAGACTGTTGAAATGTAACAGTCAAAACAGCAGAAGAAGCGAAAGAAGCAACGGCAGAGACAGAGAAAGAAGCACAGCGAAGGCAGAGGCAGAGGCAGAAGCAGCGAACATAGACACATTTTTTTTATGGAATGGAACCATGTGCAAACATACATAATATTCCGGGAATCGTACAACCCAAGCGGAAATTATATATACTTACACAAACAAATTCTGAGAATCACCTAACCCCACTAGAAGATACACTAAATATTAGAGCAGCAAAGGATACATATATATAATTCCGGGAATCATAACCCAAGCGGCAATGTATGTATATATAAAACCTTATTCCGGGAATCATTACCCAGCCGGGCGTTATATATATATATAAATAAATTCTGAGAATCGCCTACCCCGTTGGAGGATACTCTAAAGATGGAACATAAAAGCATATATATATATATGCAGCACAATACATATATATGCAGCACATTACATATTTCAAAAAGGTCTAAATTTTATATATATTAATTCATATGGAGCGTTTTATGATCAAAGAATCAAAGTATCATAAGGTGGGACCCTTTCCCAATCGCATCAGAGATTATAAGGGCAACGGAACATATAAACAGAAAATTGCGATTGTGATGAAGTCCGGACCCGATGGGTATATAAGCTACAATTTATATATACCTTGAGTTCCAGTGAACAGTGACTGATCACATAAGAAAAAGGTGGAATATCGGAACATGCTACAAAGGGTTGCGATTGCGATTGAAGCCTGGACCCAACGGGCTTATAAACCATGAGTAACAAGTATTTGAAGTCCAGCCTAATCACATCGGAGCATGACAATAAAGGATTGCGTCTACGATTGAGTTCCAGAACCGATGGGTCTATAAGTTATGACTTTATATGTTTGAGTTACGGTCTAATCGCATCGGCACTGGTCAACCGCATCGGAGTGAAAGTGTGGCAGCAGAGCATGACAATGCAATTTGCGATTGCGATTAATCGCAATCAGAAGTAATCAAAGAGTGATACATCGCATCAGAGCAACTCAATGGAAGTCTCGATTGCGATTAATCGCAATCGGAAACATTTGCAAGGAGTTTCATCGCATCAGAGAAGGATTCATCGCATCGCATCGAATCGGAGGCAGCTCATCACATCAACGGATAGTCAAATATCGGCAAGTGGGCCCGAAAGGTTGTTTCCTATGTTAAATAGGTCTATTATTATATCGCCGGAAGTTACATAAGAAATGGTTCATATACATTAAAGTGCAAAGAAAGGATTTTAATTATCATAATACATTGAAGAGAGGGTGACATTATTAAAGTGTTGTATTATAAAAGGACCATGGATATGATACGCGTTGGTTGAAACTGCCCAGCAGTTATATTAAAAAGGGGCGTTGTTAGATATATAAAACGATTGTTACGACTGTATTGAAATATGTCGCGTGGTCTGTGGACCCACAGGCCTCAGCTTAAGGTGGAGGGCGATTGTTAATGTAAAATGATTGTGATGTGTGCAATCGCATCAAGCCATAAAACAAAGGCCGTGATGTATGTATGTTCCGCTTGCGGAACTCTCCACATCAACAAGACACTTGCTATGTACAGAGCGTTGGAATTTGTCCAGAATTACAGTCAGCAGTTTCATATATATATATATATAAAGCACTGATATAAAAATAAAAAAATGCAGTTCATAAATTCAGGAGTTACGCAGCAGCCATAAACAGAAAGGCATACAGAGGAGAGAAAGGGACAAACACAGTCAAAGAAAAGACAAATGTGCAGCGATCCAAAAGGCTTTATGAGTGAGTTGGAGCTCTCATTGTAATTAAATGTAATATTTTAATTGGTTTATATTGTTTGTGATGCATTGGCAAGTCTCCGGAGGAAAACAAAGCTCCCACTGTAATATTGAAATTAATGCATGTTGTTATATTTTCTGAATGAGCGGATAAAAGAGATGAGAAGGCAGAAGGCAAAGAGACATGGTTGTCCATTTCGAATTCCCAGTAGAATACAAACAACCATGAAGCTATTTTTTATAAAATAGGATAATATACAAGGGGAGAAGGTTGACGAAAACAGAATGAGAGAAGAAGAGAGTGTGCAGCAGAATTAAAGAGAGTTGAAGAGAATAAGCAAGCTGCAAGAGGTCAAAGAGTGTGAATATAGAGAATGCAGAGTATGAAGAATTGAGGAGAAAAGACAAGAAGAAGGAGGAGCTGAGAAGAGAAGAAGAAGGGGTTGAGCAGAGATGATGCAGGTCTGATATGAGAATTGATGAACAACAGAGAATATGGTACAGAACAGAGCTGATATCCAAGGTAAATCAGCAAGTGTGTTTCTTTTGAAAGAGTAAGGAAGTTAGAGCTTCCCTATCAAGTTGTAGCTTGATATATGTCAGTTGTAGCTGACTGAGGTAGGAGCCTCCTGTAGGTTGGTGCCTGCAAAAAATTGATGGGAGTTGGAGCTTCCTTGCAAGTTGTAGCTTGCAGAATTGAGGTTGGTGCCTCCTGTAGGTCGGTGCCTGCAGAAAAACAGTGGTGAGAGGGAGTTGGAGCTTACCTTTGCATCACAACAATAATAAGATGTGGTTTTCTCCCTTTTTGGGTTTCCACTTATATCTGGTGTCTATGTGAATGATGTCTATGTGTTGATATGGTATATATATTCTACTAATACTTGCTGCTAACATATTAAGACCACTGGTACATTGTCTAATCTGCTTATTAATTGCTGCTCACAAATAAAGATTGCTCAAACATTATGTTGATCATGAAATGAAGGTGTTAATAAAGTATAATAAGTTTTAAGGGAAAAGTTTTAAAAGACCATGAATGTGTTAAACTGATTCACCCCCCCCCCCTCTCAGTTTAACTAAGGGTCCAACAAAAACTAGCACAATCACTTTTACCAATGTGGTTGATATACGCCAATAGACCTATATCCACCACCCACCACATATATTTTACCAAAATAAATATTATATATTTATGAATGTAATTACCAATATATTTTATATATTTACCTATAATATATTAATAATATTAACTATAGGCATACTATATATTAACCATATATATATATATAATGTTATTTAATAGTAAAATATATAATAAAAATATATTATTAAATATTTTCAATATATTAATAGATTTAACCCAAACTATAATATAATTAAAAAATAACATAATAATAATATTTTATTAGTATTTATAATAAGTGTATATCTCTGACCAATATCTCAAGGGATTATTAATATTTTAAACCAAAAGAACTAATAAACCTAGGGGTTTAATATTATAATCCCAAGTAATTGGCGAAGCAATGGATAAATATTAATATTATAAACCAAGAAATTAAAAAACCCTAACAATAAATAATTTAATCTTAAGAGATTAAAAAACCCCATGAATTAATATTTAAAACCCAAAAGGCTAAGACAATAATAAACCCTAAGAATTAATATATTAAGCTCAAGCGATTAACAAAGCATATGAAATGATATTTAAAACCAAAAAACCTAAGAAATTAATAAACCCTAAGAATTAATATTTTAAACTCAAGAGATTAATAAATTCAAGAGATTATTAATAATACAAACCAAAAGAACTAATAAACCCAAGGTTTAAATATTATAAAACAAAGGAATTGGTGAACCCAAGGGATAAATATTAAAAACCTAAGGGATTAATAAGGCCAAAGGATCAATATTAAAAACACATGAGATTAATAAAGCCTAAGAATTAATATTTTAAACTCAAAAACCTAATAAATTAATAAACCATAAGAATCAATATTTTAAACTTAAGATATTAATAAACCAATGGAATTATTAAAGTTATAAACCAAAAGAACTAATAAGCACAAGGGTTTAATAGTATAAGCCAAAGGAATCAATGAACCCAATGGATAAATATTAAAAACCTAAGGGATCAATAAGGCCAAGGGATCAATATTAAAAACAATAGAGATTAATAAACCCTAAGAACTAATATTTTAAACTCAAAAGCCTAAGAAATTAATAAATTCTAAGGATTAATATTTTAAACTCAAAATATTAATAAATCCTAAGGATTAATATTTTAAACTCAAAATATTAATAAACCCAAGGGGTAATTAACATTATAAACCAAAATAACTAATAAGCGAAAGGGTTTAATATTGTAAACCAAATGAATCGGTGAACCCAAGGGATAAATATTAAAAACCTAAGGGATCAATAAGGCCTAGGGATCAATATTAAAAACAATAGAGATTAATAAAACCTAAGAATTAATATTTTAAACTAAAAAACGTAAGAAATTAATAAAGCCTAAGAAATAATATTTTAAACTCAAGAGATTAATAAACCCAAGGGGTTATTAATATTATAAACCAAAAGAACTAGTAAATCAAAGGGTTTAATATTATAAGTCAGAGGAATTGGTGAGCCTAAGGATAAATATTAAAAACTTAAGGGATCAATAAGGCCAACAGATCAATATTAAAAACACAAGAGATTAATGAGCTCTAAGAATTAATATTTGAAACTCAAAAACCTAAGAAATTAGTAAACCCTAAGAATTAATATTTTAAACTCAAGAGATTAATAAAATCAACGTATTATTAATGTTGTAAACCAAAATAAGTAATAAGCTCAAGTGTTTAATATTATAAACCAAAGGGATTATTAAAATTATAAAGGTAAGGAGCAAATAAACACAAGCATTTAATATTATAAACCCAATGGAAAAATATTATAAACCTAAGGGATAAATATTAGTATTATAAACCAAGAAATTAATAAACCCTAAGAATTAATATTTTAAACTCAATGAGATTAATATACCCTAATAATTAATAGTTTAAACCCAAAAACCCAAGAATTTAATAAACCGTAGTATTTGATATTTTAAATTGAAGAGATTAATAAACCCAATGGATTATTAATAATATAAACCATAAGAAATAATAAACCGAAGGGCTTAATAAATAAACCAAAGGAATTGGTGAACAGAAGGGAAAATTATTAAAAACTTAAGGGATCAATAAGGCAAAGGGATCAATATTAAAAACACAAGAGATTAACAAACCCTAAGAATAAATATTTTAAACTCAAAAGCCTAAGAAATTAATAAACCATAAGAATCAATATTTTAAAATCAATTAATTAATAAAACAAAGGGATAGTTAATATTATAAACCAAAAGAACTAATAAACCCAAGTGTTTAATATTATAAACCAAAAGAATTGGGGAACCCAAGGGAAAAAAATTAAAAACATAAGAGATCAACAAGGTCAAGGGATCCATATCAAAAACAAAAAAGATTAGTAAAGCCTAGAAATAAATATTTTAAATACAAATGAATGAGAAACTCATATGATTAATAAAGAGATTAATAAATCTTAGGAATCAAATTTTTAAATAAAAAATATTGATAAGGTCACATGATTATTAATTTTATAAATCGAGGGGAATGATATTAAACCAAAGAGATTAATATTATAAACTCGAAGTATATAAAATCCCTTTGAAAAATATTATAAACCGTGAAATAAACATGGTTTACCGTGCTTGATTTAAACATTGAGACAATTGTTGTGACAATGCGACATTGGATTAGCTATGACCATGGTTGGCCATGGTTGATTTTCATATTGAGACAATCTTTGTAACAATGTGACATTTGACCATGGAAGACATTGATTGACTATGGCTAACACTAATTTACAAATGATTTCCCATGGTTGATTTTCATATTGAGACAATGTTTTTCATAATGTGACATTGGACCATGCATTAGTATTAAACTGTAGGAATAATATTTAACCCTTAATATTTGGATTTAATAAATTGAAGGGACTAATATTACGAACCGAAAGAATTTGAAAACTTAAGGGATGAATGTTATAAACCCAATGGATGAACAAATACAGGGAAATATTAATATTATAAACATAAAACATCAATAAACTGAAGGATTATTAATATTATAAACCCAACAGATTATTATTAGAAATAAAAATTACTAATAAACTCAAGTGATTAATAAAGTAGAAGGATGAAAAAAATTAATAAAAAAATATAAAAACAAAGAAATTAATAAACATTAAGAATTGACCCAAGGTATTATTCATATTATAAACCAAAAGAACTGATAAACCCAAGGGTTTAATATTATAAACCAAAGGAATTGGTGAACACAAGGGATAAATATTAATAACCTAAGGGGTCAATAAGGCCAAGGGAACAATATTAAAAACACAAGAGCTTAATAAAGCATACGACTCAAAATTTTAAACACAAAGGATTTTTAAAGTCACGTGATTATTAATATTATAAACCCCAAGTGATCAATCAACCTTGCTGATTGTCAATATTATAAATTGAATGGGTTAATAAGCTAAAGTGATATTCAATTCCACCATTAATGAAACCAAATAAATAACATTAAAATTAACATATATTTTTTGTTGCCTTTACATAAAGAAATCCATCTACAAAAATGGACTCAAAACTCTCCATCAAAATTCATTTATCAAATAGCATCTTCCAAAACACAACCAGACCGACCACAAAATGAAAACCAATTCAAATAAACAGGATAATGATCATGATAATTAATGCTTTCCAACCAATCCCTTATTGTTTTTCTCCCAGCCTCCCTCATGTGCACATGCAACAAGTATTTTACATTCATTTTCATTTCATCTAGCACACGAAGATGCTCATCAACAAAAGCATGATGGAAGCCATGTTTTCTATTGAACTTGTTCCGAAGATACGAAAGAAAACTGATCAATCTAGAAATATTTTCCACTGCTTGATTATAATAGATTCCATCATTATTATCCATATTTGCATTTGAAAGGAAAAATGAAAAATCAAAATTAATACACACAGAGATAGAAACACACACACACACACACACACACACATATATATATATATATGTATATGTATATGTATATGTATATGTAGATAATAGAACACCCCATTTGTATATCTTAAAAACATCCTATAAAATAACCTAATGCTACATGAACCAAATAATATAAAATTTCTACAATTATAAACCTCATTAGAAATACATATTGTACACGTGAAATGAGTGATATGACCGTTATTACAATAATCAACACGAAATCACAAATGTTTAAACTTAATGTTTAAAATCAAATATTAATAATGTTAGTAATTATATATTTGTATCTAAATTAATGTTAATGTATATATTAAGTTTAGTTTAATATTAATATCAAATATAAAGATGTTATTGTTAGTTGCATGTCATAAGGATCTGGACTTCAATCTTGATTTTTAATGTTTGGCTCATATAATGGGTTTTATATGTGTAAATGGTTCATTGTAAACAAAAGAACGGTAGCGACTTAAAAAAAAGAGGTAAATTGAACAACATGAAAAACCATGTAAGAACTTTCTCAGATATTACTATGGATATGATGAATGTATTTATTTCATTAATACATGAAAACCGTTATTATACTAAACGCAAATAGAGAGGAAAATAAAAAAAATTAAAACAAATTCTATAAATATGTCACAATATTATTAGTTGCATGTCATAGTGATATGGAATTCCATATTGATTTTTAATGATTGGCTCATATAACTGGTTTTTTTTTATCTCTGAAAGGTTCATTGTAAGCAAAATAACAAAAACCACCTTAAAAAAATAAGTAAATTGAACAACATGAAAAATGATGTAAACAACTTTCCAAAATATTACTATGAATTTGATGAATGTATTTATCTCATTAATATGTCAAAATCATTATTATATTAAAATTAAATAAAGAGGACAACAAAATAAATTCAAAAAACATTCTATAAAGGGCTAAAAGTATTAATAGTTGCATGTCATAACGATATGGACTTCAATTGCTCCTTTTCTTTCTACCTAATTGTATCATATGAACTATCTTTCGTCTTGGCATAATGTTCAAAAGAAAAAGGTAGTGAAATGCGTAAACCATCTATTGATTTCACTCTTGATATGGCTGTGAAGGTCAGGCCTTACTGCTCTTTATTCCCGATATCAATTGATACTCGTTCTAAATTCAAACCCTATGACTTGTGGATTGTAATATGCCATTCCATCTTTAAAGGAATTTGTTTTCGATTTCCTCTTATCACTGGTGTGATAGGTACAATGTTTGGATTTCTTGCATCAAATGAAACACCAACATACTTATAAAAAACAACAGTTGTGAACATTAGAAGCTCAGGTGGCTTAGAGGTAGGCATATAAAATATTTCCTTCACATAACCAAGTGCACCATTCACCAAACTAGCTTCAACCCACAAAGTACATGTCAACATAACACGTTGGCCACGATGCAACAAAAATTCACAGTTAGTTGATCATCACCGGTACCACTAATTTTTGAACGCCTTGAATTCATAGTAATATATCGTGCAATTGGAGAATTTAATGATTTCAACATATGCCTATTATGGAAGGACACCAAATTATTTGTTGGAAACATGTGAGCTGCTGCATTAAATAAATCCCTCTCTCTAGGATGCAACCTCATATCAACCTGCGACATAAGAAAATCCCAATCATCAAGAACAGGTTCTGCATTTCTTATGTTATTAAGAAATCTACGAAAACAAGATTATTTCTCATTATTCCCTTGTTGGTGAAATATTGTGTCAAGAGTGACAACAATGTTGATTTTCTTCCACAAGACTTTCCCTGTCGTATTACCTGCATACAAGGGCTTATCTCTCACTGGAGGTAGTTGGCCAAGGTCACCCACAAGGATGATGGATCTGCCACCAAAAGGACAATTCTTTTTCTTTGGAAATTCTTCTCATAATTGAGCATCTATTTGCATGAATAACCTTGATCCTAAAAATCTCATTTCATCAATCAGTATATATCGAATATGCCTCATTTATTTTTGGAATACTGCTAGCGATTTACCCTATAGTGGTTTCATATCTTTAATCATAATTTTTAGAGAAAAGTGTATTATTTTCACATGTATATTAAAAGCAACTATTCCTATGGGGCAAGAATAAGTAAAGGAATTTTTCGACTACTTGACAAATTAGAAAGAGCTTCAAAAATACAATGGATAAGGAAAGACTTGCCAGTGCCTGCATTGCCCTGAACAATCATAAGAAGAGCTTCACGAATCTCATATTCAGAAAAATGCCTTAAAACAATTTCAAAAGCAAGTCGTTGTTTTTCTGCCAATGAATCTGGAGAAGCAAATGTTATATTTGAAAGTTCAACAATATCACCCCTTAATAGTCCATTCCTTATAAAATTAATATCTTCTTCTTCCACATCATCAGAAATAATTATACTTTTCCAGTCAAAGGATATATCAAAATCCCTTCGACCAAGGGTGTGAAGATCATAAACATTCACATTATTTGGTGGAACCAAGCGAGAGAAAAGTTGCTATTCTTGAAAATCATCTTCAAGATTCATTTCCTGGTTAGCAAAATCACCATCTTCTCCATCGCCAATATTTTCAACAATTGATGGATTTCAATCAACATGCCATGCTTGATATCGGAAATTCCTCCCATTTTCAACAATAATTTCAGTCGAAAGCCCAATCTCTGCAGAAATGTCACAAAATGGCTTGTACAAGAGCAATTCTATGCAGAAAAAGGTTTCAAATTCGTTTGAACCGTCACTAGGAATAAAATAAAACAATGGCCAAACCCGAACAATAGCATGAAAATATCTAGGCTTCAAGGGATCTTTTTTACACTTGCTATCAAATGTCCAAGATCTTTTTGTTTCTATCAAAGATAGATGTTCAAGGAAAAAACTCGCTTTTGATAATGTTGAACAAAAGTATTTCAGATGAACAATGCATGTCATCCATTGATATTTTCTTGAAAACCTTTATTCCAACATTTAATGAAACAAATTTTCGACTACAAACAACAAGAGGTAGCTTAAGAAACATATGTCATGTTTCTTGTGCTCCAATGTCACGGTCAACAATCGTTTCTACAGAAACATTATGTAAGCACATAAAGCATGATCCTCAGAGGCAATGAAATTTGAAATTATAGTTAACATATCATGATAACTTTCAGACCTTTTCTCTGCTTTTGATGCATACTTAGAAATATATTTCAGGACAGCATGCCGAGAAAGCATTGGTTGGCAATCAACATTTTCACACCACATTGTTAGAAGGTCAATGTTATGTACATTGAGCCTATCATCATTTCTTGATGGGTAATATTTTTTTCTTCCTTGATCGTCTATGAAAAATCTTGATTCCTCTGAAAGATCCCATGGAGCATTGTATTGACATGTGAGAATAGTGCCCTTTTTGTGCAAACAAGAATCTAGGCTACACTTTGTGTGCATTTGGACACGGTTCAACAATTCTTCATAATCATTATGAGGATTGCAAGAGAAAATATAATCAATATTCAATAGGCAAGGGTCATCATTGAGACTTATTGGAACCATTATATTATGACGATGTATTTCATGTGGATTCCATGCAGTTACACAATTGTCAAAGAATCTCTTTTCAAGTTGTAAATCGCAATCTTTTGACCAATCAAGTCTTTCCATGTTAGGAGCTCCTTGCAACCATAGGAAACCATGGATATGTACTAAACCTCTATGTTTCCACTCATATCTGAAGAAAATTAATATAAATTTACTACAAAAAATATAAATAGAACCATAATAAGAAATTAACAATGAATAGAAAATAAATTCAACAAAATAAACCTGTGCCAGAATTATTTCACTAAGATATTTTTGGATAATTTCCTCTTGAAATATATTGAATCTATGGTGCATAAATTTGGAAACAATATGAGGGTACTGAATAACATTCTCAATTTTCATACGATGCTCGTTTAAGGAACAAGAATCTGAGGGTACAAGAATGAGGCTATGCAACTCTGGCCACTTTGTGTCATCTGCACTCAAAGTAAAAAACAAAGATGGACATCCCAACTGAGTAATCATGTCAATTAATTCAGCCCAAAATTTAGTCCAGTACGCCCTTGTACCTCTCAGAGAAGAACCGAATTACATAAGATTCTCAGCCAACTTATAATTGGTAAATCGGAAATCTAGTGACGTAAATTTTCAATTGTTGTCTGTGAGTTATCATGTAAATTTTTCATCACAAAAACTGCAGTAGTTTCTTGGCTCTGATGCTACATTATCATGTTTAATAGGCAATATCGAAAGTGAGGATGGCTTCCAAACCTCTGATCATAGTATCTAAGAAGATGCAATGCATACTCATGTAGTTGAACACTACAAATGGGTGGTTGCAACCAATCAACATCACCAATGGGGGACAATGTGGGTAATTCCATATCTTATAACCCCTCAGTATTATATTCATTTATCAGAGATTTCCAATACTGGGCCAATCCATTTCTTGAACATGTGAAGAATCAACATTATCAAGAAATTCTCTAATTTCTTCCACTTCTCACCGTTCATTGGGTAGGTGAGAAAAAAAAGAAGAAGGATGAGAGGGAAAATGATCAAGAGGCAACCCTTCATTATTAGCTGCATTGATCTTAGATTCTTCAATATCACAATCAACAAATTTAAGCCTGGAGGAGACATATGTTGATCTTTTAGGTAGAGCATTCACTGAATCATATTAAATTACAACATCTCGATAATATTGATCACGTTCAATTTTGAAAAGAAATGCAACCATAACTCAAGATATTTTGACATAACATTCATAATATTTAGATTGAGCGACATGTCTCCTCATAATCAGAAATTCAATATCTTCAACATGTTGGGGAAGACTTTGTGAAATTGTAGAAATATCTTAGGGAAAGCTAATTGTGTGTCTGTTATACTTATATTTCCCACCTCGAGCATCTGTCACTTGCAAAATAGGATTTACACGTGCTATTAACATTTCTTCAACTTGAGTAAGAACTCTTAAAATATGAGGTTGTTCACTAGGATGCATGTTATTATATCCAAAGAAATGATGGAAACATATTTCATTCTTACATCGTCTGCAAACAAGTCATTCAGAATCTCTCAAAACTTGGATTTCGGGATATGATTCTTGGCAGATGTGGCACATTTGGACAACTGATAAGCTATATATCTTTTCTCAAAACATTTTATGCATTGCAATCACGTTTTCATCAAAATGAATATGATATGTTTCGGTTGGACCATGTGGAGAATGATTCGAAAGAGTATAATTTATTCTAAAATGTACATGATTTTCAACACCATGAGATTCCCTTCCCAAATTTGAAACATGTTGAATAGATCTATGACATGGTATTTCCAAATTTATGGTTTTCATTTCTAGAACCTGAGAGGATGATAAGGTTTCTTTAGCATAAAAGTTTTAAAATTTAGTGTGCGACTAATTAGAAATAAAAAAGTGAAAAAAAAATCAAATTCATTTAACAATTACATTTGTTTGCGATGTGGATAAAGGGTACGAAATGGTTGCTCTTCACTTCTAACAACATTGGATAGAACATTTGGGGATTTAGTTTCGATGCCTCTATTCAAATGAGTTGTTTCTTGTTTAAACAAAATAAAATTTATTATAAAACTAAATGTCCAACCAATAAAGATTTGAAATTGTACAACTAACAATAAATGAGTAAAATGAGGAAAACATCCAATTCATTCAATATTTACATTTGGTTGGTGATCTAGATGAACGATATGAGATGGTTCGTCTTAACTTATAACATCAATAGATGAAACATCTATGAAGTTAATTTTCATGCCTCTATTGAAATGAGTTGTGTCATGTTTGAAGAAAATAAATTATGCAATAAAATTCATGTCCAACCTACTAAAAATTCAAAATATGAAAATCCAAATCAAATACATTTAATATTTAAATTACTTGGCTGATTTGGTTGTCGAGGAGAATGTAGTGGAAGGCTATGACATGCTTCATCTTCAATTCTCAAATTAGTAGATGGAAGGCTTGGGGAGTTAATTTCTAGACCTCTATTAAAATGAGGTGTATCATATTCCAAGAGAAGAAAATACCTTATAAGTTGAGTAAAAACAAATTGTAAATATAGGAATGTAATAAAACAAGCACTATTACAGCAATTGTCAAAATATCATTGTGCTACCTCCATTATTCGATGTGAATTGCTATCAAGGATGAATGATTATGTTCGTGGGACAACGTTATTTTGAGAAGGGAGATTGGAAGATATGATGTTTCGACTAACTGACTCCAAATTATCAAACAAATGGCCAATCAAGCTATCATCCATGTCATCACATATAATGTCATCATTGCCTCCACCATGGATATTTTGCAACCTTTTGCCTTGCTCAAAAGATGAAATTGCGGAGATAGAAGTTTTAGGGTGAACATTTGCATCCACGTTATCAATATGATTTTCTTCCCTATTTGGAGATGTTTCCCCAATATTATTAATATTTTTAGGAGAGCATCGAAAAACAAAATTATGCTGATGAGGAGAATATTCTGGCAATGAACTATCAAGGGGAAACGTTCTTTCCATGATATCATCCACAATACGATACTTACGAGGAATCATAACATTATTTTTAAGAGTGGTTTCACTCATTCTTCTATGATATGTAGCTCTCCTATGCTCATTTAATGTGTCCTTATTTTGTTGATACCGTAAACGACAAATATCATTAGACTTATCACGTGATGCTGGTGACAGATTCCTTTTTCTTGTATGCTTGCATGTGCCTTCAGATGACATGTCTACAATGAGTAATAACATATTTATTATGGAACCATAAACATGAAACATATAATATATCCAATATAAATAAACACAAAAGAATGAAAAAGGAAAACTTTTTTTTTCCAACCACATAAAAACATTAAAAGTGTATATGGCCTTTTTCCAGACCTATAAAGTTATGAAAACATAAAAGGATTTTTCCAAATTGCTAAAAATAAAAATGGATTTTTTCAAATGGCTAAAACAAAAAAAAAAAAAATCATGTCTCATATTAGAATTGTAATGGGAGACCCATATAACTGGAAGAAAATACTATAAGAATTAAATGAATTGGAAATATATCTAAATATTTGGAACTATATACCATAAAAATATAAATGTAAATACTAAAATGTACCTAAAAATATAACATTGTTTGAGAACCAATGAGAAAAAAATAATGCAAACACCATGTATAAAATAAGTCACAATAATTATAATTATAAAAACAAAAGAAAATGGATAGCTTCCAAACACATTCAAATGCAATTAAGAGAAGTAAAGGGGACAAAAAAAGAAATATTTTCGAGCAAATTGCAATGGAATTCAATATCCAACGTCTCATACATACACATATAGAAGACATCCCCTCAGAATGGAGCCATATAAATATCCATAGAATTGTAATTTTAAAGTCTTAGCATACATACCCAAAAGCATGTAAAGTAAAAAAAAGGGAAATATTTTCCACAACGACAGAAAAAATATAAAATGAAAATATATATAAGAAATCCTAACATGCTTAATATCCTAAGACTCCATGTCCATATCTAATGGTGGAATCTCATCAATAGAATCCATATGGGGAGGAATTGCAAAAATATTCTGAGACTCGATCAAATCATTGCACTCCTGCAGCGTTGGAGACCAAAACCCATACATGTGTTGATTAGTTGAATTATCAATATCTGTTGGAAAACAAAGGCCAGTCATCATGTCATATAATAGGAAATGAACTTCATTGCAGTTGCACATAAGAACCACACCTCAGAGTGTTTGAAATGGAAGATAACCAAGACATTTTCTATTTATATCTATAGAAATTTCTTCCAACAACTTCCATCTTAAGTGTCAATCATCCTCAAAGTAGTCAATTCTTCGTTCAACACACAATTGGCCAAATTGGAAATTATCTATTTTTTCAATTGACCATACAAAAGTGGAGCCATGATTGATAAGGCATATCAATTGGTTCTTGCATATTTCTAATGACATACACCATATGTTAGTGATTGGAACAAATGAAAAACTCCATTCATTTTTTATTACATCAAACCGGTAGATTTTATACCCATATCAAGGATAATATTCATATCCATGTCTAGATAGAGCCAAAACAATTTACTTTTATAAAGCACTCCATTCTGAGGGGGTGAAGTGCCACCAAATGGAAGATCATCCCTTCGCAAAACCCTATCAAGAATACTGTAAACATAAAATTTAGACTGCATTGTATCATAGACATGTTTTAGAACAGCCCAGTCATATTTCTTGTTGCTTACATTTTCCAATAACGAAAAGAATCCCCAGTCTCCAATTCATATTCGCCCAATGTTTTTTAAGGCCTTTGTAAATGAATTCATTACAAAATAGTTTCGTGAATGGGAGAATTTTGTTGGGAAGGATAAAACTACCATTGGTCCAACAATAGATTCTACTTTGTATCTTGAATCTATGAATTGCAAATGAAAATAAGATATGCACCCATTTTGATTAAGGTATTCAGCAGCAAAATAATTGTCTTCATTATTGAGGAAAGCAACTATAAATCCAAATTCATTTGTACACACATGCTTGCAACCCAATAAGAAATAAGGGTTTTGCAAAACATTCTTCCATTGGTTACAAACTATGCTAAACTTTATGAGAACCGATAAAGGGAGCCAGAGGTAGGCAATTTCAATAATTTCAAATGAAATACAACTCCAAATAGCTGGATCCATGATAAAACAAGGGAATCACCTAGCATAAAATAAAACACACACGATATCAACAAAACAATTTTAAATTAATGGTGAATAGAATTAAAATTAACATACATAAGGAATTTTTCATCTACAAATATAGTAAAATTTATAGATGTACATAATATATAAAATCATATGAATCACAAGAACATTATTACAATAGTTAAAAAGAACTCACAATTTTATAAACCTAATGTTTATAATCCAATATTATTAATCTTAATAAATCTATTTTTATGTCTCTATTAATGTCTATGTTTAATATTGATGTAAATATTTGATGTTCAATATAAATATGAACTTCAAACAATTTTTAATATTAAAAAACATTATCTTATAAACCTAGCCTTATAATATAGCATAATGCTACATGGACCAGATTATATAAAAATACCAAATATTTTAATTCTAATATCAATAAACCCAAAAAAACATAAAGTTAAATTCGAATGTCATAGAACCTAAGCAAACCTAAAGTTATCAATCCTATTCTTTAATGAAATATTTATAGTAAATATCTATATTGACGTCAATGTTAACATTAATGTATAAATGTAAAATTTACTTTTAGATAAATTTTTGTGTTTAACATTAACATATGTATTTATTATTAATATTAACATTATTTAATATTAATATTAATTAAAATAGAGATATTGATATTTAATTTTAATTTTAATAATTTCTTATTTAATTTGAATTTTGTATATTTATTGTTAATGTTAATATCAATGTATATTATTAAATTATTAATATTAATATCAATCATAATAATTAATATTAATCATCAAAATATGTATAATAGTACTAATATTTATATTAATATTAATACTTTATATGTTAATTTTAAACATTTATGTTTATCAATGTTTATTAATATTAATAAAGATCATAAATATTGAAAAAATTAAAGTTAATCATAAGAAAAATTAGCAATATCCAATAATATCCATTATATGTATTACATGAATGATCCTTTTTGTATATGAATGAACCTCACTCATACATTAATATTAATTTTATAAACTTATATAAAATATATTATGTAATAATTGTAAAGATAATTTCATAATTATAATAAATATATATTAATTTTATCTAATTTATTTAAGTGATAAAAAATAATATAAATATAAAACTATGAAATAATAAACATTTTAAATTTTATTGATATAAGTTGCAATGATAATATAAATTTTATTATAGTAATGTATCAATATATTAATAATATTAAACATTAATAATAATGATGTTAATTAAGTTATATTATATTAAGAGTATAAATATTAACAATAATAATAAATGATATTTTTTTTTTTTTTTTAATAAGCACTTGCTACTTTACAAAGATAATCGACTTCCTGATTGTTGATCTTGTTCGAGTATGTCCACTATGCGTAGGGTAGTTGTTGGTTGACTACACCTAGGGTTTTTCGATGAAGTCCTGACTCACATTACTCCTCATCATGGTCGGTGCACTAAGCTTTCACTTAAAGGAATCTTCTTGGGTGAAGAAAATATCGAGTTTACCAAAAATGGTCTACCGAAAATGGTTTCCTTGATTTTCTTAATGTGGTTGTGTCTATGTTCTTTGACTGAGGAATCTAATACAATGCACTGAAAGAGTAATGCCTATCATGTAATCATCCTTTGTGTAATTTGCTAATTACTTAAAAAGGATATAGTGCTCCGAAATTTCTATCATGTAATCGTTTTTTTTTTAAATTTGCTAATTACAATAAGAATAAAAATACACAAATCAAAAAAGGGGGAGAGAGTGTATTATCACAAAAACCTAAATCAAGTTTGGGAAGGGAGCCTGTAATCCCAGTTCAAGATTTGTATTTTAATTTAAATTTGTAATCTTTGCATTTTTCTATTCTCTAGTTGCATTCTTCATTGAGCATGATTATCAAAACAAAGAGGGTTTTAGTTTTATATACCTCTCACTTTGTATTCACACTCTGAACAATTTAATAAAGCTTTAAGGCTGAACATATGGCATTGAACCTAGGTATCAAATAGAAGCTTCGCCTACTTGTTTACCATTCAATCTATGAAACTTAGGAAATTTCTCTGCAATTTTGGAAAAAAACAATGAACCAAAAAATTGTGCTAACCTGGATACGAAATTGAAACTTGTGAAGAAACAATAAACCTGCAAAACGGATCATGTTTATGAAATAAAACTTGCAGCATCTCACAATTTGTTAGAGATCTTTTTAAATAAACTTCATTTTCTTTTGTAGTGAATTTTTTTATGGAATTTGAATGAGATTCGTTTCAATTTAAAGAAGTGTATTAAATAAAAAATATGGAAGATGAGGCATGCACACCTACAATGGCGAGGCTCTGTTGTGTTTCACTGCATGCCATCATTTTAATTGTACCCTACATAATAAATTTTAATTGTGCGCTACATAATAAATTGTAAGTTACATTATGTAAAGTACAATTTAATAATACAATCTATTTTTTTGAAATACAAAATAACACTATTGATAAAAATGCAAGATAAAATTTTTGGCCTTCCTGTAGACTATTTCTACTATGTAAATCATTTAGATATAAATTTTGCATTCTATTTTAAGTAGACTTCAAATAATTAAATATAATTATGATAATAATAATGTAATAATAAAAGTAATTATTAAATATAATAACTATTTATAATCATAGTTTACATAATTATAATAATGTGCTTTTTCAAATAATTAATATATATTTATTTTATCTAAAAAAATAAAAACATATGTATCTTTTTTAGCTTATGTAATATAATATTACTTTATTTTATCTTTATATAAAGACAATTATTTATACTAATATAGAACAAGTTGAACAACAATGGCATCATAAAGAACAATGATGGATGCTAATCCATTTGGCATAAGCAGAGCCACTTGAAAAATATTTGATTGGTGTAAAATAGTTGATTGGTGTACTGGTTAACAACAACATGCACAGTAAATTTGTAATTATGTTTTATAAAAAAATAATTTAAGTATGATTTAAACATGCAAGGAAGTTATCAATGGTCACAACGAGAAAATATACTCACAACTTTCAATTTAAACCATCTGATCAAAAAAATTAAAATGATTAAAAAAAAATAATTAACAAAATAATTAAAGTTGCCAATTCCAACAAAGAAACTCGTAACAAGTATATGAAATTACAATGCTTCTTGGACCTTCAAACTTTTCAAATCAAGGACATTCCCTTTAAAATAAAGGGGAAGACTTTTTTTTTTAATAAGTTTAAATGTCATAGCACCTTTTAAATATAATTTGACATTTGAAAGAAACCTCATGCTGGTGCTCCCTGCTCTTCGAGGCTTGAAACGAAATGAAACTTAGTGCTCCCAATCCTCGACTTTGTGTATCTTTTTGATACTAACCGCAGATTGGGTGGGCAGATTTTCACACTGTTTTCACTAACGGGGTGCCAGAGTCCCGACAATTCTTCGCACTATTTTCACTGGCGGGGTGTGACAGTACCTAAAATTCTACAATTTCGTAATTTTGGCACTCTTTGTCGCACTTTCTTTCTCTCAAAAGTGCAAAGGTTTAGCGGTTGTCGCATTTTCTCTCGTCATCGAGCGCCTCACGATCTTTACTATTTTTCTCTGAGCACAAAAAAGATTGAAATGCTGCTCTCCTTTTTATGCAACTTGCCACTCTGATACTATGTGAGATGTGAGAAAACACAAGGACGAAAATATACAGTGATTCGATTCAATTGGAAAATTTAATTTGATTTGTCACATTTGTTCATTTAAATGTCTTAGTTTAATTTCAGTTAGTCCAGTGTAATTCAGTTTCACGGTAGTCATTTATCACTGGTGTCTGTAATCTTATTTAATTGTTTTAGAATATTGACAATAACAACTTATACTCCACCGTTTTATTTTTTTTATGGTATCAAAAAAATTCAGTGTGCGTAAGACTCCTGGAGAAAGTAGGATTTATTTTTTTGTCATGTATCAAAATTCAGTATGCGTAAGACTCTTTGAGAGAGTAGGAGAGAATGTGAGTGAGCATCTACGGAAGAAGTCTCCCCTGTTTGAAGAAATCGTTGTTGTGAAGAAGGTTGGACGAGTGACGACTTGAGTTCTTGAGGGATTTTTTATTTTTTTTTAATTCGTGAAGTGGCAACGGTGCAGGCCACCTATCATTTAAAAAAAAAATTGGAACAACCATCGCACGTATTTAAAAAGGGAAGATGCCATGAAGACGGGCAACTTACAAATCTGAAAAAATCAACGATGCAACACATCCATCCTCTACAAAAATCAACAATGCAACACATTTATCCCCTGTCGAAAGATGCGATGGCATGTTATCGAAAAATGCAGCAGTTTTGAAAAGAGCACGAAACGAGCGGCTCTTGACCAAATGAACATTAGCACAAATTTTATTACGAGGACCAAGTCAATGAGGAGCACGAAGCTCCAAGTCACTCGAGCACATACAGTCAAAAAGGTTAGTAGGCTCTTCACCAAACGAGTGTTAACCGATTTGGAGCATGCCACACTGAAAGTCAAAAGGGAACTAATCCACCCGTCAAGTATTTTTGCAAGTTAGCCACCAGAGCTTTATTATAAAAAAAGGAGAAAGGGGAAGTTCCTTTTAAAAAGAAAGACAATTTCGAACCACGAATGCCAACTAGGTCAACACTTCGAACCTCCTTTTTTTTAAATGCTTATGGAATAATTAAAAAGGGGCATGTGCATAGGTTGACTCTTTAAAAGGACTTTTCTAAGATTTAATTTTTTTATTTAAAAAATAAAAAAAGGGGTTTTATTTATGCGTGTTATTTCAAAAATACTTATTTAAATTTTATTAAAAAATGCCCATGTTGCTTGGAGTGTTTCGAGACCATAATTGTTTAGGATTGACGGAGGTGCAAAAGGTTTTTTTTAGGTAGTTGTTATGTTTACAAGTTGATTTTCTAGTTGAGCCATAGTTAGTCATCTTTTAACAATTGGAAAACGCTAAGAGGTTAATAAAGTACAACCAATAATTAGAGATGTGTGTTGAGTAGGTAAATCCCCTCTGCGGACAAAGGTGATTCATCTAGCTTTAGGGTAGGTCTAGCAGCAAGATGACATGCTAATGTGTTGGTTCCTAGTTAAGAAATGAAACGAGTTGGAATAGATTGTCCTACATGTAATCCAACGCAATTGTTGTAGCTACAGTAGAAGTCTCCCAATATTTGTCTCGACACGTCGCAATCCTTCAACAATGGTATTCGGGTGTCTGCACAAAGATCAAAGGACAAAAGTAGCATACATAACAATAATTTCATTCATTACTAGCTAATCAATCAAGGAAGATTAAATGTATTGTGTAAGATAAATCACATCAACAAAAGACGGGAACCAAAACATCAGTCATGCATATATTAAGAGAAAGAAAGATTACAATCGGAGCCTTGACGTCACAACCTCCTTTAGCGAGTCCAATCGAAGCGCATCTCGAGAATTCGTCAGGGAATTTGGACGTGGTGAGGAAAAACTAAGCTCTCTCTCGACAAGGGTCTCTCTCTCTTCTCTATCTCACCAGGTATATCATAATGTTTCAGCAAAATGTTCAACAATACCTCTTAAGCTAGCTGCATCAATGTGAGAGAGGTTTATTTATACAGGGAGAGGAGGAGGTTGGGATCCCTAAAATGGTGGAAGGGAGGCCTTATCCTTTGGGAGGTTTACCTAGAAGGTGGAAATAAGAGGCCAAAGGAAGGTGTTCGTGGTTATGCAGTCGAACAACCGAAGCTGACTCGTTCATGAAGTAGTTAGCATGGAAACTTCACCTCTATATTTAAAAAACATTCAAAAAATAGCTTGGCAAGGGCAGCTAACTGGGACAGAGCGCCAATGCGCACGGTGCCCAGTGGTAATTTCCTTCATCGGCATGAGGGCATAATGGCTTACCAACGCCAACTCAAAGTCATGTATTTTTGATGGTCTGTTCAAGGAAAAGTCAAGAGGAAATGTTCTCCTCATGGCAAGGGATGCAATGATACTTTTTGCAAGGCATGACACTTCATATAAGTCATAGAAATGGTCCTCCAATGTGCGGGATGGGGATTGCAGAGATGGTGAAAATGTTGCGTAACAGATGCCCCCTAAAGCATGAAGTCTGAGAGAGAGGGGGGAGAGAAATGCTTTACGAGAACGCTTTTGAACCAAACACCGCTGTCGGAAGACCTACAAATACAAATACAATTGATATCTCTGATACATGAACATGTGGCATGGGCACAGCCATCCATAATAGAGTACATAAAGACTAAGATCCGAGGTATGGACGCAGCCATCCAGCAATAAGGATCAACAAATAGACTCAGGTATGGTCGCAACCATTCAATCAGAAGAGTCATGCATAAAGTCATGATAAACCACAATATCCTGCAACGTTGATATTATCAAACAAAACCCAGGGTCTTGCACTCCATCTCAACCCGAACAAGTACAAATTCAAGCATGTAATTATGTGAGCTAAAGTCGAACATGCAAGAAAGTCACCTGATTACTAGCCAATGATGAAAGCTGCTAGCAAGCACGAGAGAAACCACCAATAATGATCATGGATCTCAAGGTACAACAGGTACAATCCACGGAATTTGAACAGTGATCTGGTGTCGAACACCCACAGAATCACTCAATCAAAGGCAAATGATGTAAACCTATCGTCGAATGCAAAGAACTTTCCATTGAGGCATGCAAGCTCCAAGTTACTAGAAGGGAGTCTTTAGATCAACTTCCTAGATAATGAGCTGAAGTCGACAGCAAGTGACCCAGTCGAAGGAGGGCCATAATGTTTCCCACATCATCGACACGAGACAAAGGAACATGATGATAGTGAATCAGAATGGAAAGAGAATCAGAGTGAGGTTGAAAACTGCAAACGGAAAACCTCTCTTGAACATATCGGCGACACGACTCCGAATTTGGTAGTATTTGACATTAAGGGATCTGAGGTCATGATGACGTGGAAAAGAGCATATGAGTGATCAAAAGAGATTACCCAAACCCATGGAGGCAAAAATGAGGAAATGAGATGTCCCCAACACGACACGAATGCATATGAGTGTCATGTTCAAGAGCGGCATACTTCCGACACGACTGAGCACTGGTTTCATTTTCCCCCACCATTACTGGCAAGTACCCCAATTATTTTTGAAAAAAAAGGTTGAAGGGGATAGCATATTCTTGTCATGTAAGTTTGTCCTTTGGAAAAATCCATCCTAGTACATTTTACGAGCCCTAGGAAGGAGGAACTCGGTTACGTCATGGTGACAATTTCCAATGTTATTTAGGGTTTAACAGGTCTGATAAAGGAAGAACTTGGCATATTTTCATATTTAGAGAGTCTGAAAAGAAGCGGAAAGAAAAATACAACAGTCCCTTTTTGTAGATAGTTTCACATATCCGAAAAGGTAGAAAACTATGTCTGAGAGAACCTATTAGTCGCGATAGGCTAAGGTATTCCTTTTTCGTAAATAATCCGTCCTAGCCCGAAAAAGGGGTAAACATATATTGGGTACATATTATTTCGTAGCCATTTAAGGAGTTCAAAACGACAAGAGTCTCGACAATCTTTTTAGTTTTAGAGAGTCATAAAAGAGCTGAAAGATGACTCCAACAATAAATTTTTTGTGTTTTTACTGAGTCCGAAAAATTATAAAATACAACTAGTTATTTCATCATCGTTGCGTTAAAAACCTGTCGCTGCACAAGAGACACGTGTAAAACCCATTTCTCGAAATAACATGGTGAAATAATCGAAAAATATGCTTTAAAACATAATTAGGGTTCTGAAAAGTTATCAAATGCCAAAAAAGCTAAAAAATAATTACTTTTTACTTTTACCTCTTGTGAGCAATTGTTACCCTTTTTGCACTGCGATTTTGCGGTAGTGACAACGAGAAATCTAGAAGGCCAATCTCAAATCCGTCAGTTCCAGGTAAGAGCTAACATCCTTCCCTGCATTTTGATTGTAGTATCATTACCTGCAACCCCATATGTGTGAATTTATGGGGGAATTTACAAAAACTAGGGCGTGACGATTGACACGAGTATTGGGCACAGACTCATGCCTATCATCCTAAAATCTAAACTAGGGCGTGCTAGTTGGTGCGACTGTTTCTAAAATAGTCGCGCCACCATGACAGTCAAATTTAGCTCGTAACTGTAGAAAAGGAGGCCCAAATTAGTGTTTCAGAAGTTTGGAACTTGGCTAATGACAGCCATATGAATGTTTTTTCAGGTTTGAAGCATAAAAATGGTAATTGAATGGAAAGAATGAGAATGCAGTGATGAAGACGAAATTTCCATGGAAAATGAAAGATGCATGGAAGCTCTCAGAGATTGCGGGCTCAAGAAATTCTTCATGACACCATGTCTCAGAGCTCAATCAGAGCTGTTGCAGTACTTGATCAGTGTCTGGGATGTTGATTAGGAAAAATTCATCATTCATGACCAGGAACTCGATATTGAAGTCTCGGATGTTTATTTCATAATCGAACTGTCGCGGAGGGGGCAACACCAATCCTGACCGACACCTGGCCCTCAATGGAGAACATGAGTATGGTTATCGACAGGGTGTGCCCAGGGGTAAGGAAAGGATCGAGAAGCAGAAAATTGGATATCCAAACTATTCCAGACTTGGCATTAAAAGTAGTGCAACACACCATCACACGAGCTCCTAGATCACAGGTGTCGCATGAGACCACAAAGACACAACTACTTCTTGTTGTATATTGCATGGCACTGACCCTCTACAACTGGATAGAGGGAGTGACAATCAACATGAAGTGTCAACCGACAAAGTGCAAGAAAACCAAGTTGAAGCAATTCGGTTACGTGTCCATTCTGTTATCATTCATCTTGGAAAGACTACCAATATTCTAGCGTTAGGACATGATTGTCTCGACACCACCAGCATAGGAGCCACAGATGGCCCGTTGGGCAGCTCTGATGCCAAGGTGAGGGGGTGATCAACAGATGTCCTGGAGACTAGAGTTCTTTGAGTGGCTCTGCCAATAGTTGATCGTCATGGAGGATTGGCCCTACTCTGGCATAGATTTTACCGGTGATGTAGATCTCCCACTCCCAGAGGGAGAGGATTAGGATGAAGTACTGAGTAAGACTCATTTTTTATTTTTCATGAGTATTATGATTTTTTTTGTTATGCATGTTCTGACATTAAATCCATGTAATTGAAAATGTTGGCCCAGAGAGACCTACAGGTATGTCTCCGATAGTGAGGCAGATCCCTCGCAACTTTGATATTGCCCCTCATGGTGAGGGAGGTGAGGAGGAGGAAATCATATGCAACTTGGAGGGAATCTCTCATGGTATCCCGAACTATGAGTGATTTGATGATGTTCCTCGTGCATATTAGAGACACACTGCAGGGGTGTCAAACCGAGTTCACCACTTGTTGAGGCGGCTTGTATAGGCGGTGACGTGCTATCATGAGCATCACATCAAGTAGACACCTAGGTTTTATTTCCGCATATTTTTGAGAGGCATGATGTCTCAGGATGTAACCAAAACACACATATTTTGTGAACTTATGATGCACATAGATGCAAACATTCAATATATATATATATATATATATATATATATATATATATATATATATATATTTCTTGTATGGATCTTGTCATGAGATGATGATTTTTACAAATAACGCAAATGTCTATATAATACAATTTTAGCTACTGTATCAGTTAATGCATTCATTCATCTAGGAATATGTTAATATGTAATGTAATCAAAATGTCTTTCCAGCAAACGAACAGGTAAATACAACCTTAACATGTGAGAGTTTCTAACTTAATAATGTCCATTAAGTTGAAGAACAACAAGCTGTGAGTCTAGGTTAACAATCAATGCACGAATATCGAGGGTAATCACCTCGGTTAATAGTTAAATAAAAACACTATATTCATCGACATTGTTCGTATTTCATCCTATACAGATACCTTGAAGGTCTATCAACTCATCAACAGGATCATAAATCACCCAGCCTGCTAAAGATAGGTTCTGCGTACTGCGGGAAGCACCATCCGCGAACCTGACATAAGGGGTAATAGACATCTGCACAATAAGAAACAATCCAATAAGCGGGAAAACTCTCGCAAAGCACACCAAGCCAAAAATGTAAAAAAAATGAAAATAACACCTATGTACACAAAACATGCACGAATGACTCATGCATAATATTTTTTAAGATACAACCCATTTTTGGGTTGATCCAGAGGATGACCTTCGTAATCAATAAGCTCATAGGCCCCATTCCGCAAAACACATTTAACAATGTAGGGCCCATGCCACATGGGTTGAAATTCTCTTTTCCCTAGCTTATCGTGAGCTTGGTCGTACAAGAGGATGAGGTCTCCTTCTATGAAGGAACGAGGGGAAATTGAATGGTCAAAATGAGCTTTGAACCACTTTTTCTGTGCTTCAATGACTAGAGCAGCAAAGTGGCGAGTTTGATCCAGCCTTTCTAAGTAAAGAAGACACTCTTCTTATGGTGAATTATTTGGCAGCAATTCAACAACTAGCTTGAGCGAAGGTATTTCACTTTTAATCGGAAGGGTAGCTTCCAGACCGTAAACAAGCTAAAATGGGGTAAATCTGGTCGCATCCTTAACTGAGGTTCGGTATGCCCAAAGAAATGAGAATAACATGAGATGCTAGTTTGATTTGTGCATCCCAAACGTATGTTGAAGCATAGTGACAAGAAATTTATTCACGGCTTCAACCTGGCCATTGGCCTGAGGATAGTACGACATTGAGCTATCGTGACGCAGACCCAACTTGGAAGTCAATTCCGCCACCATGTAATGCCAAAAATGGGAACCATGATCGGTAGCAATGGCTTGAGGGACACCAAACCTAGAAATGACATGATTGAATATAAACTGAGCTGTTTTTTTACCGTCAGCCGTAACTGTAGGCATTGCTTCGACTTGTTTGGTAAAGTAGTCAACGGCTATGATGATATAAGCATGCCCCTTTCCCGAGTGAGGGTTACACATCATAAAATCGATGCCCCACTTCACAAAGGGACCAATGGTAATGACAGGGTGAAGATGGGAAGGTGGTGTGTGCTTCTTGCACTGGTAGATCTGGCAATCATGGCACTTACGGACAGCAATAATGAAGTCTTTAAATATGGTGGGCCAGAAATAACCAGCACGAAGAATTTTTTGTGCAGTAGCATAACTAGACATGTGACCGCCACACGCGCCACTATGATAATCATTCAGGGCTTTCTCAACTTCCTCGAGAGTCAAACACCGACGGAGAACAGAATCAACTTCGATGCGGTAGAGTGTATCTCTGACTATACGATAGGGTTGCGATTGATGACAGATGCATCAGTGATCATCCTTTGTCAACTCATATCAGAAGGTAGAAGTATAAAGATATACGATGATATCACCGTACCAATGATCGAGGGTGCTAATAAGAAAAAAGTGTCGTCTGGAATGCGTTCCTCGGAACCAAATGGAGCAGAGTCGGAAGGGAGAGAGAAGACTAAATCGGCGAAGACTAATGACTTCTTCGAATTGGCAGTAGTGAACTCAAAATCGAACTCTTGGAGGATGAAAATCCACTTCGAGTACTTTCCCCCAGCAATTGAAGAGACAATATGTAGGTCATAGGGTTGCCGTCAGAAATCACAGTCACTGTACGCAACATAATGTAGTGATGAAAATGTTGAACAACTTGAACAATAGCCAACACCAACTTCTCGACATGTTCATATCGCGTTTCAGTATCGAGAAGGTTACTAGATAGAGAGTAAATGACATGCTCGTCACCATCATCATCATATTGTACCAAAACCATGGCAATCGTGTTGAAAGCAGTGGCCAAATAGAGGGAATAATCGTAATGATAATTCAAAGGACGTAACAGAGGAGAATTGACAAGCAACATCTTCAACGCATCGAAGGAATTCTAGGCGATTTCATCCCAAAGGAATGGGACGCCCCGCTTCAGTAATCACGTAAATACTTTAGCCACTTCGACATAGTTAGGTATAAAACGGTGTAAGAAGTTAGCCTTCCCTTGCAGACTCTGCAGCTGATGTAATGATGATGGAGAGGGGAGATTAATGATAGCCTCAACTTTGAGTGGATCAAGATGAATCTCGTTATTGGAATTGATAAACCCTAAGATTCTATTGGTGTCAACACAGAAGATGCCCTTATGCGGATTCAACCGAATGTTATAGCATCGACAATGAAGAAAAATCTGACGGAGATGTTCAATATGGTCTTTACGCTTAGCTGAATTAGCCGGAAGGTCATCTAGATAAGGTTGAACAATGTGCTTGATATCGTGGAAAGCATATGACATTGCTCGCTGAAATGTAGCCCCAACATTTTTCAGACCGAAAGGGAGCTTTTTATAAGCAAAATCACCCCAAGGACAGATGATGGCTGTCTTATGTTGATCAGTTAGAAGAATGTTAATCTGGTTGTAGCCAGAAAGTCCGTCCATAAGGGAAAAAATCTCACTCCCAGCACAATCATCAATGGTTTGATCAATAAAGGGAGTAGGATAATTATCCTTAGGGCAAGCACGATTAATGTCATGGTAATCAACACAAACATGAATGGTACCCTGTTTCTTATCTACAGGCACAATATTGGAAACCTATTCTGTCAAGGGAATCAGATAGATAAAACCAACTTTAAGAAGCTTTTCAACTTCTCCCCTAATAGCGGCAGCCTTTCTAGGGTGCACAGGACGAAGATGTTGGTGAACAGGCTTCACAACACGATAGGTAGGAATCTCATGTACCACTATACTTGGATCGATGTCGGGCATCTCTTCATAAGACCATGCAAAAACGTC
Organism: Pinus albicaulis; assembly: GCA_034641835.2. Classification (NCBI taxonomy): domain Eukaryota; kingdom Viridiplantae; phylum Streptophyta; class Pinopsida; order Pinales; family Pinaceae; genus Pinus; species Pinus albicaulis. The sequence continues at coordinate 964,012,678 of CM076575.1, forward strand.
ACAAAACTCGCAGAAAAGTCTAGTATAGACCTGAACTTCATCTGACAAACAGGTGACCCCAATATGGATGTTCTCAAAAATTCCTGGTTTGACGGAAATGTCGATAGGCATCATTTGTGTGATATTACTTAAGTTACCTTCTATAAAAACTTCGTGTGTGAGAATAGGAGTTTGAAGTGGAGGAGAAGGAACTTGAGAAGAAAACCTCTCAAGACACGTAGACATGGCCCCAAGGCCAAGCATGAATGAGGAATGATGATGGCTATCATCCCAAGGAGGATCCTTGATAGACATAGTTTCCACAATGGCTTCATCGGAGGGAAATATATCTTTCAAGGGATCGGGCGAATCCGAATCGCCAAGCCAAGAGGATTGAGAATAAGTATCAAGAGACATGCCCAAAGCAGCATGATCAGGAGGCGAAGGATCTGAAGCCGAAATAAGTTCACAATAGTCAATCTCGATCGGACTTAACGATATCGAATCTCTGAATGAATCAATTTGCTCAGGCGAAGGGATGATCCACGGATCGTCAGACCGGGAGATCATATTAATCTGAATAGTGTTGGGTGGAGGAAGAGGAAAAATACCCATGAGGGCAGGATATTTTTAAAGACCCAGCCCTATGCTCTCATAAGGCGTAGGAATTTGATCTACGTACAGAACATTGTTCTCGAAAGAAGAAGTGAAGAATGACAACTGATCGACAGTAACGATATTTCCTTCGTGCGAAAATTTCAAAACATGAAAGAGAGTGGACGGTACACACAGCATGGCATGGGTCCAACTGCAACGGAGGAGAAGATTGTAATTGAGCTTGGCGTCAACTACTTCAACCTCAATGTTGATTGTATTCCCTTCTAGAGTAATCGGTAAACTTGCGGGAATACCAAGAGGTTTAGATTCCCTTCCATCAAATGCTTCTAGAGCATTTGGAGATGAATTCAAAGATGGAGAACCAATAGCTTTCCAACAGGTAGATGATATGACGAACGTAGATGCACCATCGTCCATGACTGCTCGATCGATATTCAGGTCATTAATGCAAACTTGTATGATGAGCACAAGCTGGTGAGGGATACGTGGAACGAAACTCTCCAAGTCAAAAGTGATAAGGCTTGAATCAGCAGGATCAACCCCACAAATCATAGATAGAAAAGCCTTTTGTTGAGACAGATAACTCTGAAGCACTTCTAATTCAGACATCACAGATGGCGCCTGAGCCAAATCCTCAACAATACTGTAATGTTGAGCAGCACAGGAATTAGGATTGTAAGAAGACTTACGAAGTACACATTTAGAATATGGTCATACAACAGGCTCAGTACTGGGCCTTTCAATCTGAAGAGGGCCAGAAGCAGGTGGAGGAGGAGGACCATCAACGATCTCTTTCCTCGTTGCCTGACATGGTTCAGTATAATATTTCGACCAGGTAGCTATGGAGACAGATGCATAATTTTTCATCATGAAAACCTGAGAGAAACATGGGGCAGAGGACTAAGGTTGTTGTACCAACTAAGTCTGTTGTGACGGAAAGGGTTCTTTGAGAATGGCCGGAGCTCCTTGGGTGCCTTTGAGCAATCGACTAACTTCAGCCTGTCGAGGATAGTCCTTTGTGTAGTGCTCTTCATCCCAAATCAAGAAAGGATACTCCGGTTTACGCTGTGAACCATCATCATCACGAGATTTCTTAGAATCCTGTTTTGCGGTATCAACTTTGGCCTTAACTTTACCTTTATTTTTTCCCTTGGAAGGTTTATCGACTGGCTTGGCCTGAAAGTCATTGACTTTCGCGGTTTTACCAGAATTCAAGGTTGGCTGAGAAGCAGTATCATTGGAAGGAGTAGATTTTTGCTTCCCAGGATTTGGAAGAGAAGACTTTCAAAAAGTCTGAGACACGGAACCGATGATACCGTCGATGGATGGCGTCGTCGGTGATTTGGAATTTCCAAGTCTAGGAGCATCAGACAAGAGATCATACAACGTGACGGACTGAGAGTACACAAGGTCAAGGTACTGGGCACGAGAAATGGCTTATTCTTGAGTGACACATGCGCCCATAGCAATAGGACTAATGAAGGAGGTGTTAAAACAATCAGTTAGGATCTAATCAGGAATATCAAACTTGATCAAACGACGATGACGCCTCCATTCAAGGATATGGTCTGAGATATGGGTAGCTCGATCTTGCTTCAAGGATGTGAGGAGGTGCATCCTGGTTTCATACCGAACAGGTAACTGAAAGTATGTGAGAAACTCCATAGATAAAGAATTGAAATCCTGAAATATGCCACGAGATAACTCGATGTACCACTTGGTAGCACCACCAGTAAGAGTTCATTGGAAAAGACAGAGTCGGATAGAATCGCCAACCCAAGAGTTATAGGAACACCAAATATGGTATGTCATAATGTGTGCTTGGTAGTCTTCTTCGGACTTTCCCTCAAACTTAGGACAATCACCAGGAATTTTGGTTGGAACTGGAGGACAATATGTGTTATGAAGGATTGGATAGTTCGTCAACTTTTTCACATCAGGAAGTTCCAACGTAGCAAGAAATGACAATTGAGGATTAAAAGGCATTAGAGGTCATTGATAACGACCAATGTTAGCATTCCACCCAGGTTGAGAGAAATTCTTCCCCCATATGTTTTGTCCCAGAGGATTCTGTCCATAGGGGTTATAAGCTTTATAGTTCTACCCATACTATGGTCGAGTACGGACATAATTATTTTGAGCATACCATTGACGTCCTTGCTGAATAACATATGGATTCTGCTGCGGAATGTAAGCATTGCCTTGAGGTGGATTATACACCATATGGGATTGACTTTGAGGGTAATAAGCGAAACCTTGGGGTGCACTATATACAGCCTGAAATTGATCTTGAGGAGGGTAAGTAGAGCCTTGAGTTTGATCAAGTTGTCCCTGCGAAGCAGGTTGAACGGGCTACTGAGCTGGTTGAACAGGTTGAACTGGCTATTGAGCAGGTTGAACAGGTTGAACCAGCTGCTGAGCAGGTTGTGCAGTTTGGATCTATTGCTGAGGTTGGGCAGGCTATCCGTATGGAGCTCGTTGGCCTGGATACTGAGGGCCACTAGGTTGCCCTTGCAGAAGAGGTTGGCCTGATGGTTAATATGGACCAAGTTGCCCCTGAAAAGCAGGTTGACCTAGAGTAGGACTATAGGGTTTTCCTTGTTGTACCAAAGCTTGGCCTTGTGGTACATAAGGTTACTGCTGTTGCATAAAAGGTTGTCCCTGTGGTGGATACATTTTCCCCCCAGGAACATAAGATGTTCTTGGTTGAAACTGTGGTTGACCAGAGGGACCCTAGGGTTGTCCTTGTTGGACCTAAGGTTGTCCCTGTAAGGGTTTTCCTTACAGATCGTAAGGTTGTCCCTGAGGACCAAAGGGTTATCCCTGCTGGACCAAAGGTTGTCCCTATAAGGGTTGTCCTTGTAGACTTGAGGGTTATCCCTGTAATAATGGCCCTTGATGAGCAACGGTCTGATAGGGATTTGCCGGAGGTAAATAAACATCTCTATTAGGATCGATGGGAGGAAAATATACGGGATTACCGTAGACATCATAGTGATGGGGAGGATTGCCAAGAGCTTGTGGCTGTTGAGAAACCTGAGGTAAGGAATTCTACGGCTGAGAATCAGGAGAGGGATTAGACCATCATTGAAAATCCAATAGATAGTCATCAAATGTATAAGTAGAAACCATAGGAGTGGTAGAAGTAGACAGGGTTTCCAGTGCACGAGGTTGTGATCCACTCACGATAGGCCTAACAGGCAATGTGGGATTGATAAAGATAGACCTGCGAACAATAGCAGATCCTGACGAAGGAGTCATGCTAACAACTGATGTAGATGAAGCCACACAAACGGTAGGTCGGACCGGGACAAATGTAACAATGACCGGCAAAATAGGTGTCAAAGGCGACATTCCTAATGTAGGAAAAATTGAGCTTCTAGTAGGAGCTACTATACTGGACTATGCTATGGATGCCACACTAGAAATGATCTGACCCAAAGTACGATAATCGGGTGGAATAGACACCGATTGGGGGGAAGGTTAACTGGAGACATATGGGAACTCTTCTAGGAAAGGCTGATATTCCCCTGTAGAAGCATGCAACTCTTCACTGCCAATAGGACTGGAAGAATCCATATCTAACGAGGTCGTAAGATCGTCGAAAAGACAACGCGGACTAGGGGGTATAGCAGCAGCTAATAATGGCAATCCTGAAGTGAGAGGAGGAAATTCTTCCTCGCTCCCAGAATCAGACCAAGCACCCTGAGGTGGCAAATTGAAATCAACCAACCCTTCAGGAGGAGACCGGGTAGCGAGAGGTAAGACACTCGGGGGAATAGGCTGCGAAAACTCGACAGACCTAGTGGACTGAGTTGTTTCCAAAGAAACGTCAGGAAAAGGACTACCACTAGGAGGAAGTAGAGAAGACGACGAAACTGGTGGTTCCACCACTATGACAATATTTCAGCACAGAAAGAAAAACGAGATAACATATTTGAGGCTTCAAGATCAAACTCTAAGGAACTACATAAACAAGCCAAGCAAAAGAATTTTAATGGGCATGTGATCGTAGGCAGTTAATTTTATGAAATTGAAATGGAAATTTGTTGTTTCATGTCTTAAGAGTCGAGAAATAGGAAAAATATGACTCTAGTCACTTTCAGATTGAAAGAGCATGAAAGGGAAAATGCTCGATGATCTTTTCACTTTCTAAGGAGTCATGAAAAGATAGAAATGACTACTCAGGTAATCTAAGAAAGATGGTGTACCAAGTTTCCGTTAACTTCCCTTAGTGATCAAATGAAAGAGAAATGAACAAGGACTTGACATACGTGCAGGTAGTCTCCTCGGGTGATGTGTTCGGTGTATCACGATTACAGGGAAATAGACTCAGCTTCCTATGGATAAAGGATTCGAACCTATGAGGGTCTCCCTTTATATACGTGACAGGATGGGGAGCACAAGCCCGTGCTAGCGCTGTCTAAAGCCCAGCGGTGAACGACAACTACTAGGTTTAACATTGCCGGAACACGTCACTAGCCTAGACCTCTAAAATATTCACGTTAGGTTTCAATGCTTCCTTAGATTGATTGAATTTATTTTAAGGTTGATCTCGAATTAATGTTTCAATTTCAAGGCCCTACCGAATGTGGTCTCAAATTCCTAAATGCACACTACATGCGAAAGAACATCATTTCCGTTCAATGAATGCTAACTAAGAGAAGGATAGGAATCTTGAACAAAGTAGCAATCAATGAAAACACAAGAAGAATTTCTCTAATGCATCTAATACAACCAAACGAGAAAACGAAAACTCTTTCCTAGTTCACTAAGAGCTAGTTATGCAAAATAAATTTTCATTTTCAATCCAAACGAAAGAATGCAAATTTTTTTTTTTTAGATGAATAAAGCACACAATGCACTATTAGAGTAAAAATCAAAGCAAACAATAGTTTTGAGCACTACGAATGTAGAGATCTAAAATGAATAACTCAAAAGCAATACAAACATAAAACACACTCAAAACAATGATGCACTCTTCCAAGAAAACAAAAGGCTTTCAAAACGATCCAAACAAGCAATGTGATCTATGCTCAAAGTGGCGAAATAGAAAGTTAAACGAAGAAAAAAGTGATCATCCAAAAAACCAAAGACATGAAGAATCGAGAAAGACTAACATAATCGACCAACGAATTGAGATGACAGAGATCAAAGTGACTCGAATCCAGCTCAGAAGGCTCAGTGAGGAGAAGGCCGAACAAACAGTACAAGACACCTAGAAACCCTAGGGCTACAAAACTTCACTGATAAGATAATGGACAAACAACTGAGAAGACCGAGGCTACCGAGTCAAAACAACTTCAGAAGACCAATTGCAAAGCAAAGAATCAATCTAGAGCCAAGGACTACTGACAAAAACTTAGGAAGAAGGTCAAACCAAATCCTACAGGATTCAGCGCGACTGTCAGGCTGTAGTATATGCCTAACAGGGGTTGGCGCACTTGTAACAAAAGCAACAAACGCCAATTAGCGCGCCTATTCGAAGAAAAAATCCACCAAGCTGGAAAAATATAGGAAAAGGAGAAAACTAGTGAGTAGAGGTCAGACTTGACACATTGGAACTGAATAGGAGAATTCAAAATAGTCACGCAATTCAAACAAGGCAGAAAAGCAATTAAACGAATGAAGTCGACTCAACAAGTCAAACTCTCAACAAAAAGTGAGACTACAAACACACACTAATCCCCAACGGAGTTGCCAACTTATTGAGTCGGTAACTCCCCTCTTCGAACAGAAGTGATCCCTCTAGCCCTGGGGTGGGTCTAGCAGCAAGGGGACATGCTAATGTGTTGGTTCCTAGTTAACGAATGAAACAAGTTGGGATAGATTGTCCTAATTGTAGTCCAACGCAGCTGTTGTAGCTACAGTAAAAGTCTCTTGATCCTTGACCCAACACGTCGCAATCCTTCAGCAATGGTATTCAGATGCCTGGACAAATATCAAAGGACAAAAGTAGCATACATAACAATAATTGCATTCATAACTAGCTAAGCAGTCATCTAAGATTAAACGTATTGTGTAAGATAAATCACATCAACACAAGATGGGAACCAAAACATCAATCATGTACATATTAAGAGAAAGAAAGAGATTACAACCGGAGCCTTGATGTCACAGCATCCTTCAATGGGTCCAGTCAAAGCACGTCTCGAGCATTCATTAGGGAATTTGGAAGTGGCGAGGAAAAACTAAGCTCTCTCTCGAAAAGGGTCTCTCTCTGCACTCTATCTCACCAGCTATATTAGACTGTTTCAGCAAAATGTTCAGCAATTCCTCTTGAGCTAGCTGCATCAATGTGAGAGAGGTTTGTTTATAGAGGGAGAGGAGGAGGTTGGGATCCCTAAAATGGTGGAAGGGAGGCCTTATCCTTTGGGAGGTTCCCCCAAAACATGGAAACAAGAGGCCAAAGGAAGGTGTTCATGGTTATGCAGTCGAACAACCCAAGCTGATTCACTCACGAAGTAGTTAGCATGGAAAATTCGCCTCTATATTTAAAAAACATTCCAAAAACAGCTTGGCACGGGCAGCTCACTGGGACAGAGCACCAATGGGCATGGGGCCCAGTGTTAATTTCCTTCATCAGCGTGAGGGCATAACGACTGACTAGCACCAACTCAAAATCATGTATTTTTGATGGTCTGTTCAAGGAAAATTCAAGAGAGGAAATGTTCTCCTCATGGAAAGGGATGCAATGATACTTTTTTCAAGGCATGACACTTCATATAAGTCACAGAAATGGTCCTCTAGTGTGCGGGATGGTGATTGAAGGGACGGTGACAAAATGTTGTGTAACAATGTGTATGAAGTTTTTTTTTTTTTTTTTTTGAAAGAATTAGAAGTGAAGAAGTAAAAGAATATTTTTTTATTGAAATACATAAAAGAATATGTAGATGACAATATTTTTTTTCTAATTTCAAATGTCAAGACAACGAAGAAGACCTGGGATACCCTTGAAAGGAGTTTTGGTGTAGGGGGGACAATCCAGCTGAAGATGAAGGGTTTGGTGAATCTCACTCTCTTCAACCACAAGTGGATGAAGATTTAGTGAATCCAGCAATAGAGTTTGTTAATGACAATGAAACTATCATTGAATCAATAAATGCTATGGTGAATCCAACAATTCAATCTACTAATGTCAAATTTGATGAAGACTTGTTGTCTTATAATAAATGGTTGCAAATGTTGCAACAAAAACATTACATCGAGCCTTCTCTAGCATAAAGTTTCAGAACAATTGTCTTCTTTATTGCAGCATGACTGCAAGAAGAATCTGTAGACATTTTCAAAAAAATAACCAGTAAGATAAAACAGTGGTTCCCACCTTGAGAAAAAACAGCTTAGTTGCATTTTCCAAGCTCTCACCAAGCCTGGGGAGCATAACCCCTCCCACACTCTTGGATGTATAATTTTTGGGAAGGAGAAGGGACCTTTCTAGAGCTCTTGGGGGGTTCAAGGGCAGGAGAGACCCGCATAGAATTGTATTTTGAGGTTTTAGTAGTCACCACCACAAGCACAGTCAGGCTCTTGGCCTTGGCTGGTCACCGACTTTATATTAATCCTTTCCAAAATTTTTAATCATCCCGTAAATCCAGAACCACCTCCTCCTCCCAGATTTTTCGTCATAAAAATAATCCTTTTCAACATTTTTAATCATCCCGTAATGCCAGAACCACCTCCTCCTCTTGGATTTTTTGTCCTATGAATTAAATTGTGATGAAATGGTTTGACATATATTAATTTTTTAAATATTTTTGTTTATAAATTTTATATTTTGTAAATATAATATTAAAATCATAAGCAGTGGTTTCCTTCCCTCTAATGTCCCTCTCAGCAAGCCTTAAGTATATGTTAAAAATGTTTCAAATCCTCTTTACAAGCTTAAGTATATCTCAAAAATCTTACTGGAACCAACATTGAAGTAACAGAAACCTAAAGCTTAAGTACATTTGTAAAATTACTCACAAATCAACTTAGTACATGTGTGAAATTACTCACAAATCACAACTATAACTGTGGAACTCTGGATAAAATTCCTTGATATGAAAAATTATGCACTGAAAATTTGAAAGTTAAGCAGGCAACCTAAGTAATAAACAAGGATAACTTGCTTCTCAATTCATTCATAACCATGTATCATTTCCCTCCCACTCCCATTAAGTGTAGTCCCATTAATTGCATGCTTTTTAACTGCAGTGAATTTTTAAGAGCTCCGTCCATGGCAGTTTGTTGAACGGGCATTCTAAATGGGTATGCAATCTATTTCTGTTGCATTTAATAAATGATTTCTTCGTAAATTCATAGTACAATGCGGGGGCATGGTTTATTATGTGAACTTTTCTTGCACCCAGGCTGCCAGCACAGGATTTGTGGGATGGTATGTAGCTTTTCGATTTGGTGAAGAATCATTATCTTCAACCCGCCATACTTTCACTGACCCATCCATACTCCCGTTGTATACAAGAAAGCCACTGGAAATTGAAACGTGAACGGTGGCTGCGACAGACTTTACGGGTCCACTGTGGCCCTGCAACACTGCCAACCATGAATGGAACCCACTGATAAGGTCTCGTATCCATATCTAAATCATCTTATCTGCCGACCCGCTGAAAACAAGATTCTTAGAGACAACCAGACACAGAACTGCAAGAATGTGGCCTCTCAAAATCCTGGCGTGCTGCAACATCGAATTCATGTAGATGGGCTTTTCTCGTTCCCAAACATTAATCGCCCCGTCGGCTGATCCTGAGTATAGAATTTCTCTGTCTGTGCTGAGGGAAAATGCATTCATTGCAGCAGCATATTGTTGGATGCTGAGAGTTTGTGTGAGCACATGCTTTTCCTTTTCCTTTCTCGGAATTTGAGCCCATACTTTGATTGTGCTATCAGCGGAGCCCGTAAAGAGCAATCCATCTGCAGCAACGACTGCGAAATTGATGGCATCATCATGAGCCACGATCGATTCAATGCATTTCCAATCTTGCGTTTTTCACACCTTCACTGTTTTGTCCGAAGAACCAGAATTCAGAACACCATGTTCTTCGTTATAGGCCAGTGAGGAAATGGCGTCAATGCGCTTGATCCAAAGGGCGCTGTGATGCCTCTGAACCTGTACATAATTTTTGGAATTCAGAGAACTCTATATTTGATCTTTCATAGTAGGAAGTGTGCATACACGCCTGTAAGCGCCAGAATATTTTGGAGGGCGGTACCATATGCTGATTTTCTGGTTGTGGTGGGTGCTAAAAACGTAGTCCTGTGCAATTAGCAGAGCCTTGATGAACTCGTTGCTAGCTTTAAAGTAGTCGTATTCATGAAAGGTGGGGTCTTTCTAGACACACATGTTATTGTTGTCTGAGCCACTGTAAAGCAGGCCATCGCCAGAGGCAAGCAATAACTAGCCTGCCATAGGGAATTTAATGCACCTATGGCAAGTTGTTTCACATGCATACCATGGCTAACAACTCAACCGATTTCCGGCAATTTCTCCACCAACTTTTTGCCGACTGCCTTTTGGTATCCGTGAATGTCGCATGTCATGGCTTTTGGCGGGTGGCGAAAGTGATAGGGAATCCACCATACACATACCATGCTCCATGTTTTTAAAATGAACAACACAAAATGAAATAATGATTTTAAATTGAGGGGGAAATGATATAATAAGCCCCATTCGACTAAGGAATTAAGTTAAAATGTATTATTGATTATTTCTAAGTAAATTATATATCCGTCTTACAAATATGACGAATATTGGTCATTCTTAAATTATATGTAAATAAAATCTTTGACCAAAATATGAACAAAAGTATATTCAATATTAGAAATAGGAAAGTGTTACACTTAGGTATGATGTTCGATCTATTCTTAAATTTTATATAATTAAAATTTTTGTCAAGCATGTGAACAAAAATATATTCAATTTTAGAAAGAAGAAAGTGTTAGATTTGGGTATGATGTTGGATGGATATGGTTCAATATCAAACAATACAATATGATGTTGGGTGGACATGGTTCAACCTCAAACAATGCATCAAGAAAAAAGATAATCTTTGATCAAAACATGGAAAATTTAAACCTATTATTTATTTATTAATCTTTTCCTAAAATATCATAACCTCATTTTACTTGTGAAGAATATATATATATATATTCTTTTAACATTTTTTTTCTATATATAGATATATATGAAGTTGATAATAGACGTTAAAATATTTTCCAAAACTATAAAGGTTAAACATCTTGCTCACATATCTTTTTTTACTCCTAATTACTTACATGAAATTATATTAAGTCATCATTATTATTATTATTATATCTTACATTGTTTTTCCATTTAGAAAATATTTTATTTTCTATTTTAAGAGGGATCAACATACTTACACATCACCTATTTTTATTAAAAGGAGTTCATAAAATCATTTTCTCTGGGCTCAATAAACACAAACTCTCAACCTATATTTTATATTAAAAGTATAATAAGTTGGTTGGTGTATATGAAGTATTCTTAGTCAAGAAATATAGTTGGTTAAAATTTTATCATTTAATTTGTTGCTTCTTTATTTTTTCTTATTAATCAAAAGTTAACTCTTTTAAATATGGGAAAAATGACTATCCAAATCAAACTTTATTTTAATCTTAAAAAGACATTTATTTTAAAAAATTCATAAAACTCATTTTCCATTTGAAAAAAAAAAGCTATAAATAAGATAATTTTGGTCAGGTGATGAAAGTTTATTTCTATTTCTTTTATGGGTCAAGTGGTGAAAGTTTATTTCTATTTCTTTATTTTATTTACATATTTAAGAATTACTTTTTTCTGGAAAAATAAACTTATAATATTAAAAAAAAAAACTTAAATGTTAGTCAAAATAAATATTTTTTACATTTATTAATTTATTTGATAGAACCTTACCAATTCTATTTTACATTAAAAATTTACTTGTAAATAAAAAACCTATTTTTACTATAGAGATAAACAATTCAAACTTATCATTGATTTATAGTTTTTGGACAAACCATATTTTATATTAAAAATTCAGTGTGAATAAAAAGTTAATTGTGAATAAGTGGAGTAATGCTTCAATTTATCATTATTTAAAAATGTTTTAATTTTTGAATTCATACATCTATGATCCACACTAATTTTTCATGTTCCTAACTAACCAATGTGGTTCATCTTAAGGAATAGATAAAAGATTAGATGAAGTCATTAAGCTTAAATAGATGTAGAGAAGTTCAAACTAGCTATTAGAAAAACAACTAGTATAACTACGAAGAATTGTTTTTATGATAAACAAATTATTGTTATTTAATATATAAATTTAAAATTTATCGTTTAATGTTTCAATTTATTATTAGTTAAAATTTTAATATTTAGCCTTGTCCGTTTTTTACATTTTAAAACTTCTGTAACATACAAGATAACTTCACATGGAAATGCGAGGAGTTAATTTTTTTTTATACAAGTTACCCATGGGTAACTATCCAAATCACTATTAAATATTCCCTACTAATCATTAGATAGAATGTTCACGAGTTCATAGTGTAACCTTAGTATAAGAATAGTAAGTTGCTTAACCATTAACAACCTCTATTGTAGTACATTAACATAAAATTGTATGATCTAACCTTGCATTCATTTCATTATTCATGTAGTCATCACATACTTGACATTATTAACATCACAACAAGAAAGGAATCAACATCATCAATTTGACACAACACCCATATACCCTGGAAACCCATAGGGTGAAACTAGAAAACATTTAATTTTATTATTAAACGTTCATGAGGGTGTTCACCACTCACTAATGGCTTATAAGAGGGACCATCCCTTAACCATTGTTATAAATATTACAAGCAAATATACAAATATCTAGCTTAAAGCCATTACAATAATTATGATAGCATTTACCCACAAATATTCATATCTTCATATCTTGGTGGCATGGATGCACCTACAATGGACCATCGTACATTGGACCATCCTGAAACTCGCACTCATCTACATGAACCATTAATCATTTACCTATCACCATGTTAAGAATAATATTTCCTTTGTACAAGTTAACATCATTTCCTGCTAATGTTGTCTTCAACATACATTGATGTCCAGATTCATAAAGTACTAATCAACACGTTCACAAATCTATACTTTGCGATGCTTATCCATATAATCATGTAGAGTCATGACATGCAAGCATAAACCCCTCACTCAATGGCTTATAAGGGAGACCATCCCTTAACCATTGTTATAAATCTTACAAGGAAATCTACAAATATCTAGCTTAAAGCCATTACAATAATTATGATAGCATTTACCCACAAATATTCATATCTTCATATCTTGGTGGCATGGATGCACCTACAATGGACCATCCTGCAGCTCGCACTCATCTACATAAACCATTAATAATTTACCTGCCACCATGTTAAGCTTAATATTTCCTTTGTACAAGTTAACATCATTTCTTGCTAATGTTGTCTTCAACATACATTGATGTCAAGATTCATATAGTACTAATCAACACATTCACAAATCTATACTTTGCGATGCTTCTCCATCTACTCATGTATATTCATGACATTCAAGCATAATATTAGGACATGCTTCCTTTAAAAACACTGAGCATGTGCTAATTATAAGCATGGAACCATCAAAGGATGTCTATAAAATATTAACTAATATTTCCTTCACATAAGCACACATTCTTGCAAGGAAAATCGCTACAAATGTCTAAAAATTTCTTTAAAAGAAACTAATATATCAGTTACACATGAGAATTACATAAAGTTAATAAAAATAACTAACCCTTAATCTATTAATTTTGGTGCATGTAAAGAAAGATAACACAACAATGTTGTTATGATGCATGCAAATGCATATAGTTTCCAAAAGAGTTTTCCCAAAGGAATGCTTAGCACAAAAGAACATGAAACACATGTTTTCTTTTCTGTAAAACTAATGCAATGCAACATACAAATACATGTATTATTTTTCAAAGATTATACTAACAATATTTTCCAATGTAGTCTAACACAACATGCTATCTTTTCCCACTTAAAAATATGTATATTATTTCCAACGGAAGCTAATACAAATATTGCATGCATATGCATGATCTTATTCCAAAAGAAACTAACATAATAGTTATGATAGCATAAAGCACTCACATATAATTCTTCCTAAAGGAACATTATAACTCAATATTTCTTCTATCCATGCAAAAAACATAACTCTCTAACACAATGACTATTCCTTGTGCATGCAATAGCTTATCATAATAGCCTTTACTTAATATGCATAACATATTCCCTTCTTATAATTCTACCATCATAAACTATTATTTTGATGTAAACAAATACATACTTCTTTTTAAAAAAGAAGTTAATATATCCTAGTTCTTTGTCTTTCTACATGTAGTTTCTTATGATTCCCTTATGGTTAACTCAACCTTTTATACAACTATATCAAGAACAAGCCATGCAAGAGGTTATTCTTTTCAATAAAGTACCATAATTAACCTTTATTTTGTGTGAATAAGAACTAGGAAGGCCTTTTCAAAATAATAACAAAGTTAACCTTTTATGCAATAAAGGATGCAATTAAGTCAAACTAATAACTTGACTTTTTACCGCCAGGACATGTAAATTTTTCAAAATCTTGCAAATGAATTAACACAATGGACTTATCTTTCAAGTACAAGGTAAAGATATTATTTCCAAAGAAGATCCTATTACTTATGTTATCTCTGTGTATAATTTTTAGAAATTATTTCCATAAGATTATTATATTTTACCACAATTAGATATTTCACCTCAAAAAGGGAAATTCCACTTATTATATCTTCCCATGAAATATTCTCTCATATATTTATTTCATCTTGATATGGGAATAAAACTTGTTTATAATGAGATTGGAAAATAAGTCACTTAAATAATCAATAGTGAATTTGTTTCAGTCACATCCCAATAAACTAATGAAATACCCTTTTGTTTGGTATGTGTAACCCATCCCAAGAAATATGACCAAAATAGTTATTATTCTTTATTATTTCCCCATAATCTTTTCCCAAAAAACTATATAACATATTTTTTATTTATATGCACTTCTTTCCAAAAAAATAGATTAGTTAATAATCATGCAAATCCATACAATTTTACTTAAAATAAAATAGAAAATAGATCAGTTAATAATGATGCAAATCCATAAAATTTTTCTTAAAATAAAACAAATTGGACATGCTTACCTCTTACCAACGCTCTTAATAAGAACTTCTACTATGCCATAATAGTGCCAAGCAACTCCCACTATTGTATCATAGTTGTATCAACCACATTGCTCTCGAAATTATAGTGTTGCATTACCATGAATTTAAAGATGACTTACTGTTCGTGGCTCTGCCATTCAACTGCACATTGTAATCCTTGCCTTTTCAACCCAGTGGACTCCATTTCCAACCTGCTGGTTTTCCACTGCATACTCTCATCCTGGCCGACTGGTTTGAACTACTTACTCTTGTACTCACCTTTTTAACCAGTGGTTTCCAATAATCGATCTTGTTTCCCTCTTTATTTTTAGGAGAATTTTTTTTTCTTCTCCACTGCACTGTGCAGGAAAAAATTGTATGCCTGTGGAATGGGATCCATGTAACCATTTTCTTGAAAGATATCATGAGGTAGTTTCTAACTAAATTAAACCCCTAAATAATTCTTGATTATAATTGTTTTGGTTAAATATTAAACATGGTAATTAAATAAGAACATTTCTGTAAAAAAATGTAAATGCCAACCGTTTACAAAGGTATTACAACTTCATATATCCTAGTCACACCAACAACAATTAAAAAAATAAAAAATAAACATCGCCTTTATTTATTAATCCACTCTATAAAATATTCAAAACCTTATTTTTCATTAAGAAAATTACTTATAAATTAAAGAATAATATTTAAAGCTTGAATTTTTTATTCATATAATTTTCAAAAAGAATTTATTCAGGAACAAAATCGAAGTCTCAGTTTACATTAAAAAACAGATTTACATACATGATAAAGAATTGAAATGTATTAACCATTATAATTTTCTACAATTATTAGTTATATATATAGATATAAGAATATATTATTTTTTAAATTGACTTTGAACTAAATTAAATATCTATCTTGAAAATATAAAGAATGTGTATTATTCTTATTTGTTTTACTTCCTCCACCCCAAGCTTAACCTTAGCTCACCCATTTTGCTCCACCTAAGTTGCCTCAAATTCTTGCCCATCCCAATCCCGACACTATCCTTAAGTGCTCCTTGTGCTCTTCCACATTCTTTAAATAAATTAAAATATCATCAATGAATATCAGTAGAAAACTATCCAAAAACGGGTGAAATATATCATGCATCAGCCTCATAAATGTTGCTAGTGCATTAGTTAAACCAAATGGTAATACCACAAACTCGTAATGCCCGTATCTGGTACAGAAAGAAGTCTTGTAGATATCATCGTATTTTATCCGGATCTGGTGGTATCCAAACCTTAAGTCTATCTTTGAAAATATAGTGGCCCCCTTCACCTGATCAAACATATCATCAATCCCCGGTAGTGGATATTTATTTTTGATGGTCAATTTATTGATCTGTCGATAATCCATGCACATTCTCATGGTTCCATCCTTCTTCTTTACAAACAGAACTGCTGCTCCCCAAGGGGATACACTTGGTCGAATATACTGTTTATCCAAAAATTCTTGCAACCGCATCTTCAGTTCAGCCAGCTCCGGTACACTCATTCGGTATGGTGCCCTTGAAATCGGTGATGCTCCTGGCATAAACTCAATACTGAAATTGATGTCCCTTCTTGGAGGCAAACCTAGTACATCTTCTGGGAACATGTCCATGAAATCTTGCACTACAAGTATGTTCTCCATCATAAGAGTCTTCTCCTTAGAATTAGTAAAACCCACCTAAATGGCATATAACTGACATCCCTTCCTCATACACTTACTCATTTGAGAGGTTGTAATAGGACGCAACTATAGGGGTTTCCTAATTCCTTGCATCTCCTTACGAGTTCCATATTGCATTCTATAATATATAATATTTTCTTTAAAATGTAGCAATGTCCAGTGTTTCTCTAACCAATCCATGCCTAGTATCACATCGTAAGATCCCAAAGGTAATATATTCAGATCCACAGTTAATTATTGTTCGCCAATTTCCAGTGTACAGTCTGGAATTTTGGCACAAAATTTTCTCTTTGCTCCAGTGGCTAGCTGAACCAGCCATGGATTTTTGAATTTATGAATCTGTAATTTACATATTTCTACTATTTTGGGGTTTACATAACTTAAACTTGCACCTCGGTCAACCAAAATAGAAACAGGTTGCAAAATTAGATTACCTCCCAACTCTATCATCGTTGGTTGATAATATTCTTGACTATCTTCCAATGCTGCGTTAATTCTGGATATATTTCGGGCTACATATCCCACTGTAGAAGCTTATTGTAGATTAGCAACTGTTTCGCTACTTCCCCACTATGGACAGTTCCTATAATAGTGAGCCTCACCACACTCCCAGCATTGTAGAGGTGGTTTCTAATTTTGTCCTTGCTCAGGCTTGCTAGAAGCCTCTATGGGCTTTTCTTCCACATGTCACCAGGTTCTTTGATGGTTCCTTCCAAACTGTTTACTTACTGAATTCCTTGCCAAATTCTTAAAATTATTGGTTATAACATTTTTGAAATTTGAGCTACTTTTCTTCCCTTTTCTTGGCTGCCATTTTTTTCCCAGTTCTCCTTTTGCCTTAGATTGATGGTAACACATTCTTGCCTTTCAAATTTCCTCTTCCATGGTCCTTGGATTCGTGAACTCAATTCGTTCTTTCATGTGGGTCGGTAAACTACTTAAGAACTGCTGAACCTTAGCCTTTTCTTCCCTTAGATAAGGAACATATATTAGTAAGGAAGTGAACTTGGTTATGTACTCTTCCATCATCATTTGACCCAATTTCAAATCGTGAAATTCTCTGGAATTTTCGTCATAGAAGCGTTCTGTTAGATACTTGTCCTTGAAATATTGTTGAAATGTATCCCATGTCACGTCTTGATCTTCTATGCTGCGGACATTCTTAACTTCCTTCCACTATAGAGTGGCCTTCTCTCTCAACTGATAGATGGCCAGTCTGGATTTAAGATTGCTGCTATACTCATAGAATTGAAAGTACTTGTTCATAATTATCAACCATGTTTTAGCCACCTCCTCTGCTTCTCCATCAAACGTCAGTGGTTTTATCTTCCTAAACTCACCTTGTAGTTCCACTTTATGTTTATTAATTTCTTGATGTTCCGACACATTACCGAACTCAGCCTCATAGTAGTTTCTATTTTTGTTACTTCGCTGTGAATGCATTATTTCCATTCTGTCAGTGGTTTGGTCCTTGGCTTGTCATTCGTTTCCTTCATGCATGTCTCTATCAGGACTGGGTTGTATCACTCCTTGATTCTGTTTGTCAGAAAGGCTGTTGAGTATCCTTTCTTGCTCTTGCATTAAGCACTCATTGTCGCTCCTAACCCAGACCATTTCAACATGTAGCTTCTGCACAACGTTTAGCAGAATACTGGTCTAGTGATGTTGTTCCTCCAACAGTCTACTAGTCTATTGGTGTTGATCTACACTCAAGTGAATCCACATTTCAAGACTCATTTTTGATTGGAGTTTGGGTGTAGGTTCCCCTGCGTTTAGGGGTGTTTTCTACGCTGACCCCCTTCTCATATCACCTCCTATTGTGTTATTTCTTTGATGTGCATCATTTACACACACAATCTATCATGTTAGGTGACCCCTAGGCTCCCGACGTATGAACTTGGCTTTGATACAACTTGTAATGTACATCATCATACAACTAACAAAAAATTTACTTTTTACATTATCCAAAATTTAACTAGTGATATTATTGCAAATCTTATATGTCCATTCACTTACGAGCTCATACCTTTTCTTTTTACACTATCATAGCAATATAAAATTTGGGTAAATTATTATAAGTTCCAAGGTGGCAACTTGTCAACATATGCGAGACACTTGACATTTGATTCAACCATGTTTTCATTTTAATTCATACAGTACACAAAATCCTTAGTAATAATGCGAAAAGGATGATATATTTATTGGCAATGTTATATTAATCTTGGTTAGAATTATTTCATAGCATAATAGGATTCGATGGAGATTTGTGTATTTATTTTTGGATTAGATAGCAATGTACATGCCATTACACCAACTTAACTCCGGTTGACAGTTGTGAGGACTTCACGCCATTGGATTACATAGCTTTGAATCTACTGTGGAGTTTTGTTTAAGTACCTGATTAGGGTATTCACTTCCCCAAACCTTAACAGTTTCTTTCCAATTGTTACCGTCCTCTGCCGCGTAGCTCTGCAACTTTGCCTCGACCTGCCATTGTCGACATGCATGCCTTGGCTCCGCTCGGCTCTATCTGGATTTTCATGGCTCAACACGGACAGGTAAACTCAACAGTCACAATTTACCCTTACCTTTGTTTTTGGGATGAGTTGTTATTCGATTTACACAGGTTGCTCAGTTGTTTGTTTTTGCTGGTCAGATAATGGCTCTATGACTTGTGCCTACGCACAGTTCTCTGCATGAGTTATGATTTTTCTTTAAAATGTATTTTCATTTTTTATCTGCCAGGCCTGGTAGTTTACTTGCGGTTAAGCAACTCTGGCTCCCCTTTTGAGTCCCCTCATCAAGTTAATAGGTGAGTCGAGATAGTTAAAAGTTTTTTGAGTTCTTTGAATAAGTTACACACCATCCTCTGGTTGCGAGAATTGACTTTCTTCCGTGGCTTTGTCCACAGAAATTCACCTTCGAACTTGCGGAAGCATCTTTACACAGGTAAAAGGTTACACTGTCTTTTGCTTTTCTTCATGTTTTTTCGCTGCTTGATAGCATAGTCGACAAGTCTTTTGTTAATTATTTTCTTACCCTTGTTTTCTTGTGTAGTTAACTGCCATGGCTCGTGTGTTGAGGTTAACTCTTTTGGGATGATCGATTTCGGTCTTCTCTGACTCTTTTCACTTGCCCCTTCAGGAACCATTCTTCATCGTAGGGTTTGTTAAGTTCTCGATTGAAAAGATCTCTTCTCCAGCCTCGAAGGCACTCACGACAATGTGAGCTCTAGATTAGTTTTATGGCTACATGCCGCTATGTTAATTTTTGTTTTGAAACATTCTGGGCTTCGCCCTGCTTGTGACTACAAATGACATTTGTAACACTGTCTTTAGACTATAGTTTAATCATGTTTTACTCTATATTTCTAGTTCGGTCTTATGGGAGATTAACTCTTAGACTCAGTAGCTTTTATTTATATTTTAATTTGTATACCGGAAGCTATTTTACTTCTTTATATATGTATCATCTCTTTGAGTATCTTCTGCCTCGCAAATACTAATGCATTTTGTTCTATCAAATGGCTTGCTTCTTTTGCATATTTTCAGGAATGGCAAAATTTTTTTTCTAGTTTTCTATACATATGTATATTATGCGTTTCTAGTTTATTTTTCAATAGCCTTTGATGATTTTTTGAATTAGACTAGCTTATCTTGTGCAGAACTAGAGTCTAAACTCCGAGATACTATATTAATTTGGCATGGTAATTCATTGTCTTTGTAATTCTTCTTTTTATGATGGAGATTTCAGTTTTGGGTGCATACTACACATGCAAACCCTGATGTTTTCCCCTTTCTCGTTATATATTGTTTACAGACAGGTTTCACTTCTTTTTGGGTATTAGTACTGAGTTTACTTTTCTTCCAATTTTAAATGAAATGTCTGGACCATTTTGTTCATGTATATCATAGGTACAGTTAACAACCAACTTGAGGTTCTGAGTTTCGACTCTAAAACTCCGAGTTAACAGTTTTATGTTTAACTTACTGATAGCAGGGGTTCTAGTTATTTTCAACTGTTTTATGTAAACACTATTTTCTTTTCTTGAGGATACAAAACCAGAACTTGCATAAATACGATTTTTCTCACATGATCTAAATATTTAAGAGTTTATCTAGTTCCTCTGGTTACTGTAAGGAATACACAGATAAAACACCTATCTAACGTTTAATGTGGAGAAGTCTTTATTTCATAAATAAATAGCAATAATTGTAACAAGAAATACAAATAACTAAACAACATATCCCATACATAGTTTTTCAGTAACTTGTTTAGTTATTTGTTTTCCAGACCTTGCTGATGGTGTCCTCCCTACCATGAGAGAGGCAATTACATCATCATCTCCCCCTGTGCTCCAGACCTAAGATAAGTAGGTTGACAGAGATTTTAGAAGATACCTCGAGACCCCATGTCCAGTATTCTTTTCCAAAAATTTCAGGAATACTGAGTGTTTCCACTGGTCACAGGAAATCATCACTCTCTTTCCATCCCCTCCTTAGCCATAGAACATAACCCCTTTTCCTCACTGGGATGTACCTTTATCTTCAGAGAAAAATGTAACTATTTGAATTGTTTTTCTGTTCAACCACTTCTAAGTTCTTGGAATACTTTTATCATCAATGTTTTTACTTTTTGTGGAACCACTATTCCATGATTAGTTTTATTTCAACAAAAACATAATTAATTCATGTTCATCATGAATTATTTTCCTCAAAAGAAATAAATGTCTTAGTCTCTTAAAAATAAAATAGCATAACAATTAGTTAGCACTTAAGCCATCTGTCATAGTTGGTTAGGAACATGACAACAAAAAGATATATAAAAAATTAGTGTGGATCATAGAAGCATGAATTCAAAAATTAAAACATTTTTAAGTAATGATAAATTGAAGCCTTATTCACTTATTCAAAATTAACTTTTTGTTCACACTTATTTTTTTAATATAAAATATGGTTTGTGGAAAAACTATAAATCAGTGTTAAGTTTGAACTTTTTATCTCTATATTAAAAATAGAAATTTTTTTTTTACACGTAACTTTTTAATGTAAAATATAATTTGTAGGGTTTTATCAAATAAATTAATAAATGAAAAAAATATTTATTTTGATCAATGTTTAAGTTTTTTTATATTAAAAGTTTATTTTTCCCAAAAAAAACTAATTCTTGAATATGTAAATAAAATAAATAAATAGAAATAAACTTTCATCACTTGGCCAAGACTATCTTATTTATAGCTTATTTTTTTAATATGTAAAATGTGTTTTATGAATTTTTGTATAACAAATATCTTTTTAAGATTAAAATACAATTTGATTTGGATAGTCATTTTTCCCATATTTAAAGGACCTACGTTTTGATTAATAAGAAAAAAGAAAGAAGCAACAAATTAAATGATAAAATTTTAACCAGCTATGTTACTTGAGTAAGAATACTTCATATACACCAACGGACTTACTCAAATAAAATAAGATTTATGAATTTGTGATGATGAAAAAATAATTTTACGAACTACTTTTAATATAAAATATAGGTTGTCAGTTTGTGTTTATTGAGCCCACAGAAAATGATATTATGAACTACTTTTAATAAAAATAGGTGATTTGTAAGTATCTTTGTCCCTCTTAAAACAAAAAAAAAAATATTCTCTAAATGAAAAAGCAATGTAGGATATAAAATAATAATAATAACAATACTTAATACAATTTCATGTAAAGTAATTAGGAGTAAAAAGAAAGATATGTAAGCAAGATGTTTAACCTTTTTATTTTTGGAAAATATTTTAATGTCTAATATCAACTTCATATATATATAACATTAAAATATTTTCTTCACAAGTAAAATGAGGTTATGACATTTTAGGAGATCATTAATAAATAAATGATAATTTTAAATTTTCCATGTTTTGATCAAAGATTATCTTTTTCCTTTATGTGTTTTTTTAGGTTGAACCATGTCCACCCAACATCATATTGCATTGTTTGATATTGAACCATATCTATCCAACACCATACCTAAATCTAACACTTTCCTATTTCTAAAGTTGTATATATTTTTTTTCACATTCCTATCAAAGATTTTAATTATATATAATTTAAGAATAAATCAAACATCACACCTAACACTTTCCTATTTCTAATATTGAATATACTTTCATTCATATTCTGGTCAAAGATTTTAATTACATATAATTTAAGAATGACAAATATTCCTTATATTTGTAGGATGGATATATAATTTAGTTAGAAAATTATAGTCCTACCAAGCTACAAAATATATATATATTATTTATGTAAATCTGATTTTTTTAATGTAAATTTGGGGTTCTTAGATTTTGTTTTAAAAAAAATAAAAAGTTCTATCATTTAAGTAAATCTAATTTTTGTAATGTAAATTTTGGGCTTCTGAGATTTTGTTTATGAATAAATAATTAAAAAAAAATCTTTCTAACATTTATTTAAATCCGATTTTTTTAATGTAAATTTGGAGCTTGTGAGATTTTTTTTTATGAATAAATATTTTTTATAAATTATATAAATAAAAAATATTAATTTTTATATTGTAATATTTAAGAAAATTTTGTTGTAAAAGATTTGAATATTTTATGAAGTGAATTAATAAATAAAGAAATACTTTTATATTTTATGAAGTGAATTAATAAATGAAGAAATATATAAATATTTTAGTTAATTTTTTAAAAATAAAAGTTATGTTTTAATTTTATTTTTCTTATGTAAATAGGATTTACTAAGTTTTAAAATGTGAAAAAGAGAGACAAGATTAAATATTAAAATTTAAACTAATAATAAATTTAAACATTTTAAACTAATGATCAATTGAAACTTTGCACTAATTATTCATAATTAGTTTTTTACACACTTAATTTTTTAATATAAAATATGGTTGGTGGAAAAACTATGAATCAATGATAAGTTAGAACTTTCTATCTTTCTATTTATCTTGATTAATGTTATGTTTCTTTTTAATTAAATGCTTATTTTTCCAAATTCAGTAAAACTAACTCTTGACTAAATAAATAAAAAAGAAATAAATTATCAACCATCTTCATCACTTGAACAAAACTATTTTATCTATAACTCATCCTTCTAAATGTAAAATAAGTTTTGTGAATTTCTATATATAAAATGTCTTTTTAAAATTAATATAAATAATAATTTAGAAACTTAAATATAAAATAAAATTGTAAATATTTTGTTTATAAACAATAATTTTAAAAAACTATAAATAAATAAATAAAAATTAGCAAAAACATCAACATCAGCTTTCCTAGCATATAAAAGATCTGTAATTACTTTGAAATGCTTACCTTTACTTTTACTTTGAAATACTTACCTTTACCCTTTTAAGACCACACCATGCATGATCCTTTGGATTGCTCGATGAATAGCTCTTTACATGATGAATAGCTCTTTACCTTAGAAGACTCCAACAAGAATGGAATGTCAGCTCCCAAAGCTGGGAAAGAATGGGAAAGCAAGCAAAATGAGCTAGCCTCTCAACAAACAAGGGAACCGAACTAGAGAGGTCTTCGAACGGCGAAATTTTGAAACCCCCAATTGCAAAAGTTCATAAAATTTTCAATCTATTAAAAATCGCAATAAATTCCTCAAAAAAAAATCATATATATAAGAAAGGGGCAGATTAAGATCTCAATTCCAGAAGTCCATAAAAATTTCAATCTATTAAAAATCGCAATAAATATCTCTGAAAAAATCATATATATAAGTAAGACGCAGATTAAGATCCCAATAAATCTCTCTTAAAAAATCACATATATATAAGAAAGGGGCAGATTAAGATCCCAATTCCAGAAATTCATAAAATTTTCAATCTATTAAAAATCACAATAAATCGCTCTGAAAAAAATCATATATATAAAAAAGGGACAGACTAAGATACAGCGAAAAAGACACTTTCTGCCATGTTAAGCTACATATCTCTGTTGAGTTCTAGCTCTCCTGCTGCTTCCCTAGCCAATTCGTTCGATCTTCCTGCGATTGCTATATTGATCAAACTTCGAAATGATGTCAGATTATCTCTCTTCAAAAACTGAAGAAAACTATTTGGATTCGTAGGAAAGTGAATATATGCAGGTTGGAAAATATTTTTGGACAACTAAAAGACAAACATTCGTAATTCACTAGGAATAAAAGACAAACAACTCTAGAATGTATGAAGCAAACGGAACATTGGAGACTTACGTTCTGGGCTAGAGTGCACTACACGTGGTAAAGTGGAAAATTCGAAATGTTTAATCTTTAAATATTATTAAACTTTTAAATATTTTTAAATTTTGTAATGTTTAATATTATATTTGTGCCTGTCTGGGAATAAATTATTTTATATTTAAAATTTGATTAAAAATTACAATTTTAAGTTGTTATGAAGTATTTTAAAACACGTAAACGGGAAATTGCGATTTACGAAAAATGATATTATTATATTTCAGTGAAAAGGACTTAAAATAATTGAACTTTTCAAGTCCACATTTTAAAATTCCATTACGATTGGAATAATGAAAATGCACAAGTTCAAAACTTATTAATCCAGGCGAACGTTTTCTAATTTTTTTTCTTTTTTCTTTTTGGTTGGTTGTTGTTTTGGGTTGAAAGACGTCACTGGGGATCAAAAGCCAAATTCCAACCTCTCGCATAGAGGAGTTAGTTTTTGATGTTTTTTTTCTAGGGAGACAGATCTCGTACTTCTATTTGAAGTAGGTCTTTTGATGGGTATATTTTTTGTCGGCTGGAGTTATTTATGATTCTAGTGGATTCTCGTACTTATATTTGAAGGAGGCCTTTTGATGGGTAGACCTTTTGTCGGCTGGAGTTATTTATGATTCTAGAGCTGAAGCTTTGGATGCTACACATGTTATCAACTTTAGAAGTCATGACATATTTTATAAGGAATATTGATCTGTTTCCCCTCGATTGGGGTTCTCCGCGGTGCTGCTTTTTCGGATTATTTTTACCGCCCACGATTTTGGAGATGGGGTTGCAGGTATTGCATTATATTTTAAATATCCCAAATTAAGATTTCATTATAAAACTCCAAAAAAAATTAGCATTAAAAACAACTCTAAAAATAAATACATCTGAAAATAAATACACCTGTCCCTTGGAAAATACTTTCCCCCACACGACCGGTATTAGATTTCATGATCTCTCCTCCACCGTTGGATCATGTTGTTTCAGATCATGGGCAGTTGAACACAAGTCTCGGAGGTTAGCGGGATCAACAAAACTTCCTATACATGTGAAGGTCTCTAAGGACATTAAGAAATTGGTTTTTTATTGCGATCGTGTAGCTTGTATGAAAAACTGGAGATTCAATGGCAGATGGGATGATGGGAGTTTGTCGAGATGGATGGGGTTAGCATGCAGGATTGAGTGGCGAAGAAATGGTCTTCGATTCTCACATCCAGGCTGAACGTTAGTGCTCTGATGAATAACTGGTTTGGCATATGCGACACGCATTTTACAAACTCTACGGGTAGTTGGCCATAGTTTTTTAAACTTAATTTTCATAATGATTGATATTGAAAAATCAAGCCAATCCCAGGTTTTTTTTGGGCACAAACTAAATAGTTTTTGAAAATTGTTTGAAGATTATTTTGATATTCAAAGTATATAGGATCATCGTAATGGTTTAGGAAAGAAAGGAAAATCCATGTAGATGAATAAAAGGAGGTGTATTGGAATTGAAGAACCAATTCTATTTGAGGTGATGCATGAGAGTGGGATGCATTTTTTTTTTTTTTAGGGAAATTAATATAGATGAATATAGGAGGCGCATTGTGCTTGAATATTTATAAAAAATTGGTTGTGTTTATCATAATTTTATTAAGGAGATGGATGAGATCATTATGCGTTTCTTATTTGATGTGGTACACTTTTAATATTGAAGACTCTAAGTCTCAAAATTCCTTTTTTTTGGTTGTCTTTCAAGAAAGGGATCATCTCAATCGAAAATTTCATTAATAACACTCTAAGGAGTCAAGGCATACCATAAAAGTAAAATATATATAAACTATTGTTTAGTTTCATAAGAAAATGAAGATCTAATTTTAATATGCTCCCAATAATATGACAAATAATAATAATAATAGTAATTGTAACATATGAATTTTATTTTGGGTGGAGAGTCCAATGCACATTAAAAAAATTCTTAATTGTCATATCTAACAATTTGCACAAATTCAATGTTCATGCATCTTATTTTGTTTGGTGAAGCCTAGAATCATGTCATGCCTAAATCATCCATCAATTGGAGGTCAAAAGAGGGACATAATAATGTCCCTGGTTGAGTCATCTATCACCAAAGGGACCAACACACTATTGTATAATGTCCTTTGGAAAATGGGTGGTGAAGCTTAGAAGCACGTTATGCTTAAATTAACTTTTAAATAGAGATAAATCTTTATGTGATGCTTGTACATTTATGTCTTTCAATATGTTAATAGTGGTCCATTCTATTGGTGTCCCTTTTCAACTCTAATAAATGTAGAAGTAAGGAAATGTGAATGAAATTGAAAGAAATATGTCAAGGCATGATGAAACTAGAAGACGAAGAATTCAAGGCAAAAAGAGGGAAAGAAGAGCCCCCCTTAATCAAGTCAACAATCACTACAAAGGAAGTCATGCTTTGTTGGATAATGTCCTTTGGAGAGAGCCTAGGGATAAAGGGCCTTAGTTGTGTAATCATTGGAATAATCTTATAGGGATCCCTATAATGAGGATGATCACTCCAAAGGACCAATTTTGGTGAGAAGAATATTTGAATGGAGGAGTATTAGTTTTTCGATTGATCATGGAGGATAGTGATTGTCTATTTGGAAGGATTTTGGATTTTGGGGTCTGGAGAAATTTTTTCTATTGGACCATTGATGCTCGATCTATGGTTTTTAAAGAAAGAGTTGCAAGATCATTGACAAAGGTAATCAGCCTACTAAGGGGAGAGGGTTTCTTGAATAAATATGAGGTTGTGTTGATCTGATATCCAAAAGAGGGTGTTGGAACTCTAGAAGTCACATGCTACCACAAACTAGCAAGGTAGCTAGTGATAAGTAGGTGATCATCTTGATGGGATAAAACCAAGGATGTCCACACAAGGACCATGATCTATGCTTGGAAATCTACCCTATGAAAAGAATGGAGAATCTCTAGTCGAGGGAACAAAAAAATGTGGTGAAAGAGACAGTACACTCATGGTAAAGAGAAGAAAACATCTCCTTGATATTATAATAAATAGGACATGTGAATATGAAGTGTTTGACCCTAAGTTGCATTAACTTAGAATATATGAAAATAAAGTACTTACCAATATGGAACTCTTCCTAAACCTTTAAGATATATATATTATAACGATATTTTATATTTTCTTAAATACAAATATGCTATTTTTAATCAATGAGTTAGATTTTGATTAATTTTATCATTGAAACTGTAACAAAAAATAATCATACAATGAGCATTGATCACAATTACAACACAATTACATAATCGAATTTTTATTCTATTTATAATTTTAATAAAAATTCTAATAAAAATTACTCATTAATTATAATTTAATAATACTTTTTACGAATAATTACTTATTAACTATAATTTGATAGATTTTTTTTTTTTTCACGCAACAAATTTATTTTACTTTTCTCTTACACACCAATAAAATTTCTTTTCATTGCACTTCCAATTACACCTACTCATCATATATCAACTTATTATTGTACCTTCCACTGCAGGTCACTACGAATAAGGTTTTTCCTGATTACGACATTAATTGGGCTTCTTTTCAAAAATTTCTTATTTTTGCCATGGTTGAACTATAAGATTTAATATTGTTTATTTATTTTAATTATTTTAATTTATTTTTTGTTGATTCTATTGGCTGTTAAATTTGAGATGTTATTGCAAATTTGGTATGAACTTTGTTCCGCAAGTCTTTTCAACAACCTTTCGAGTACGTATTTTAATATTTTTTTAAGGGGCTGGTACATCGCTCTTATCGAGAGGCTCTGAAATGTTATAAAAGCTCATCGCGTTGGCCAGAAGTTTTTAGGTACGGGCCCAAAATTTTATGCGATATGGAAATCAAATCTTCCCTATAAACATTTCGGGTTCGGAATTCAGCTCGACCAAATGAAACTTCTGATTGAGTGATTGTGATTGCACCAATCGCATCGGCAAAAAAACAAATTGCGATTGATACAATTGGAGGGCATAAGTTAAAGTTGTGATTGCAATTTAAAAAATCGCATCACAAACTGTTGCGCGATATGGAAATCAAATCCGCCCTATAAGCATTTCGGGTTCGGAATTCAACTCGACCAAATGAAACTTCCGATTGAGCGATTGCGATTGCACCAATCGCATCAGCAAAAAAACAAATTGCAATTAATACAATCGGAGGGCATAACTTAAAGTTGTGATTGCGATTTAAATAATCGCATCACAAGTGTTCACTCGGCCCAAATTAAAAAAAAAAACGCGGTCCAATTCTATTTTACCATGTGTCTTCTGCTGATTGTTTCATATGCTACTTTCTAATTCCATCATATTTTGCACAGCATTCATCTCATATGCAGAGACTCATAAGTGCATTGCGATACTGTGGAAATGAATGAGCATACTAACATTGGCTCTCAACACAGGATCTTATCAGATACAGAGGGGAACAAGGAGGGTTTCATACAGAATCGACTTCCTCCCATCTATGTGCAGAGTTCACAATTTCAGAGTTCTGCACTTGCACAATATTTATTATTGCGTTGCCCTCCTTAGTCGGACACAAGGGCTTCAACTTGTTTACCAAATAAACATACCCAGTTCATGAAGATTCATGGCACTCTCACAGGAAGTTAAATGAAGCAATACTCATGTAGGCGAATAACACATATATGTTATAACATATGTATATGTTAAAACATATATTGTTCAAAGGTTAAAAACGTCGTGCAATAACAATCGAACGTTTATATCATGAAACCTTAATAAAAGACTTTCATCGTGCGTTGAACCATAACATAGAACAAAACTTATCAAACATTACTCCCCCGGACTTCAAATGTTATTAACCAAATCAAAATGGAGATTTTCGCGTCAAAAATGGGCTGACGTCACAGACCCATTTGTGCCCGCAATGAAATATTAAAATGAGCTTATTAAAGCTCATCGCGTCCGCCAGAAGTTTTTGGGTACAGGCCCAAAGTGTTACGCGATATGGAAAGCAAATATGTCCTATAAGAATTTCGGGTCTAGAATTCAACTCGACCAAATGAAATTGCTGATTGAGCGATTGCGATTGCACCAAAGACACGATCCAATTCAATTTTACCACGTGTCTTCTACTGACTGTATAAAAATCCAAAACATATGTCAAATTCACCTTGGACATGGGGTTTAGTTGGAATATTAATGCGAAAGCATTTGATATGTGAACTTGTGACATAAATTTTTATTTATACATAAAGTTTTATTTAAAGATCCCAAATTAAACAACCCTGCATCTATAGTTATTGTACGTCGAGCTGGGCAGGTCAAATCTGAATGTGGAAGCCTCATCTTATAGCTAATGGTTTAACTCCATACGATACATATGTCCTTACACTAAGACGAATCAACTTCAATATGCTTAATATTTATGAGCGCTTGTAAATCTTAAAGCGCTCGGCCCCAACTATATATATATATATATATATTGACCATAGTTCAATGCAGACAATTTGCCATTTTATTAAACCCCCGCATTACAACTCAAATTCCATGGATGTTAATAATGTGTTAGTTGAAAACCCTAAGGCTTATGTTCGAGACCCCTCTTTATAGTTTTCCTTCGTTGAAAGGTTCAACCCATCGACACTTACATGTCGTTTTAAACAATTAACCCCGATTATTAACACATTACACTATATCCATTCCACATTTCATCAAATATTTCATTTCTAAACTAATCCTTTTGACCTCGGATTAAACGAAGTGCATATATATAAATTCAATTGGGTCCCCCAGCGACTAGACCACTTACGATTCCATCGGACGGTTGATGGGCCATCGAGTTGTCATCCAATGATCCAACGATCATCGCGTAGCCAAACTGCTCAGAGTTTATTTCTCCAACTCCACACAATGAAGTGGGTCCCATCCCTTAATCTACCTGTCTCATCCGACGACAGAAAAGTTGTCGCATCAACTATAGTGATCCAATGCACCCAAAGGCATATCGCATGATTTAAATGCACGAGCGTTAATTCACAAAAGTTGCATGATGGAAATGGTATTACAAAACCACTCTTCTCCACGTGTCAGCCAACTACATATATCGCGTTCGAAGTTCAAATATAGCTTACCACCCTTTTGATCACGCGATACCGCTTTTATCGACTTCCGAACCACTTTTACTATTTTCTCTCGGCGTGCTTGCATTTCTCTCTCACTCGAGGTTCCATTCTTTCACTTGGTTTATTCCACCTCCCTTAGTCTATTCCAACTTCACGTTTTCATCGGCTAACCTTCATTTATTCAATCAAGAACTCGTTTGTACCATATATTATACAGTCACGAAGGAACCTGAGTCCCGAGGAACTTGACATCAGTGGTGAACTTCTCTAGATTGACCCGCAGTGATATATAGCATTAGCAAGTACACATCAGCCACATGCTAATAAGAACGTAATAAATAAAATTGTGATGCATGAAGATTTTGTTATTACTTCTTACTTGTATCGTTGTCTCTGCCTATTTGGACGAATAAATTAATTTATATTTTAATGTTATTGATTATACATAGAATCATTATCAACAATAAGGTTTTCGGCATCGAATATGGAATTTATGATATTAATTATGCAAGTACATAACTAACTTAGAGGATCTAGTCGATGTCACAGACACCCCATGTAGATATCTTGGTATTAACAACCATTAATTCAAAATTAAATGGCATAAAATTGTGGGACTTGTGTGAGTTTCTACTTTGCAGTTGTTATTTTTCTTGAACCTCTGTAAATTTTATTTCTTCTCTTTAGATTTTCTATTGTTCATCGTCGAAATTGTTTTTTTTCTGCTCAGCACATCTGCAAGTGGATTTACCGTGGGACTCGACATCCTGCAAGCGAGCTTTTGCAAGTCATGCTGGAACTGTGCGCGTCTGGTTGGAAGATCCGCCAAGGATAATTTCTCCTACTCTTTCAGGTAATTCCACATATTAAATTCCCTTTCTTACTTTGATTCTAAGTTCCAAATGGATGACATTCTACTTGCAATTTACATATTATGGAGTCTATTTTCCCTTCCAATTTGATAAATTTCATGCATTCTACAAATGTCGTTTCTTTTTAACAAATTCATGAAGTTTCTAGAAGTACTTCTCAAGGATATATGGTTCAAAGAAAACATAGAAAGCAGAATTTTGTTGGGTTGATAGCATGAAAATACCATTTGTATCAGGCTTAGAGGATTCAGAATCATTTCCCTTGGGACGACTCTCTTTACTAAAGCTCCCGTCCATTGAAAAATGTAGATCATTATCATCATCATTTTCTGAATCAAATCCCACTTCATTTCTAGTTTCAACGTTACCAGATCAAAAGCTATGCTCTTGCTCATAAAACAACATATTAACACCATTATTATCATTTCTATCTGAAAACTCTTCGACCCTCACTTTATGGTGCAAATTTCGAAGGCCGTTATTGCATGGTTGCATGGTTTTTGCATTCCATGGCCAATGACGGAGTTGCTAGATGTTAAATTAAATCCAAAAGCATGCAGAGTCGAAACAAATGTTAAATGTACCAACCCCTTAAAAAAATATTAAAAGACGTACTCAAAAAGCTGTTGAAAAGATTTCCTAAACAAATTTCATACCGAATTTGCAATAACATCTCAAATTTAACAGCCAATAGAATCAACGAAAAACAAATTAAAATAATTAAAATAAATAAAAAATATTAAATCTTATAGTTCAACCATGGCAAAAATAAGAAATTTTATAAAAGAAGCCCAATTAATGTCACGACTAATTTAATTACAGTGCCTGCTCATAAGACAGGACCAGAAACAAAAATCTATGAAATAAATTAAAGTTCATGCTGTTTTGTAGTTATCGGTATCCTCCAAGAAATTATTGGGTTGTGTGCATATTATGAAGCCAAGAAAATGCAAGCACGTCAGTTGAAAGTTAGTCAGAATTAATCTTTAAAGAATTGCTTCGAGAACACAAGGCACCCAATAAAATTCATGGATTTAATTAATCAAGTAAAAGCAGCACTAGGAGCAGTCAAAACAGAAGTAGCTAATAGAACAGATGCAAAGGCAAGGGTAATTTATAGCTTATGTAGTTATAGCTTGCTGAAAATAGTAGTTCTTAGACTATACCCTAGAGATTTATAGCAGATTAGAGCAACTACCCAAATAATCACCTTAGTCTTATTGCTATGGACCTATGGTGGTGGCGGTCTTAGTCCCATGCCGTAAGTTATTATTATAGAATGTTAAAATGGAAATTGTAGAATTTTCTATAGTTTACCTATATATTTTGATTGTGATTGAGAAAATAATAATAATAAATTAGACTAGTTGTTTAGTTTTTGTTTTTTATAAAAAAAAATAATTGATAGTAGATTAATCTTTTTGAGAATAATTATAGGGTGATATAATATAGAATTGCAATATTAAAAAAAACATTTAATTAATTAAAATGGTTATCTAAATACTCATTACTGTATGGTAAAATAGATAGTAATAAGTATTTTGTTAAGATACTTAATGGTGAGAAAATTGTTTCTTTGAAATCTTTTGTCAGTAAAAATCTAGTCATATTAAGAATAGGATTTTATGAATTGAAGTACGATTCACTTTGATACTTCCTATTTTACCCATGACTTCGATATTCGGAAAATTGAATATAGGCACTTCAATATATCAATTCTTTCAAATTTTAGGTATGAAAAAGAAAGTTTATGAAGTAGTGGCAAAATACCTATTACAGAATACAAAGGGGAACTCCCATGTAGAAACAGAAGAAAAATTTGCTTTTTACAAGTCATATAGTCTATTTCAAGATTGTTCTATGCCATCTATCATTTACATTATTTTCCAACATTTGTTTATTCAAATAATTTCTCTCAACTACCCAATTGGATGGCTAACATATTTTTTTTCTTGATGTGTACGTTTCAACTTTTGGTATTGCTCTTATTCTTCAGCCAGTTGATTTCTTTGGATAGTTAAATTGTTGTTTTTCCTTGATGTTTTAACAAATTTAGGCACCACTTGCTGCATTTAGTGGAGTCTATCAATTTGGAACGATGGAATGTAGTGCCATGCAACTTTCAAAGGCACTACAACAACTAATAGAATAATAAGAAGCCACTAATACCAAAATAGATTGTAGAAACAAAGCAATAGAGAAAACAAGTGGTGGATACTTCGCATGTAGACCTTGTAAGAAGTGGTTTAGCTGCAACTTCAAATGGTGCAAATGTTGCTATTGTATGCAGCACATTTGTTAATATGCAAAAAATAATAATTGGTTGTTAAAGATCAACATGAAGGAAAGAAAAGAAGAAAACAAATGGTGAATACTTTAAATGTAGACATCATACCAGGTCGTATAGATACGACTTCAGATGGTCCAAATGTTGTTGTTGTGTACACCATATTTTTTAATGTACATAGAACAATGCTTGGTTGTTACCAATCATCATACAAGAAATTTATTCATCACTCAAATGAACATTTTGCCTTATCACGAAAGGTGGTGTAACCAGAAAATTTTCAAAATATAATGCTAAAATTAGTACATATTATGTTGAGCTATCTTTCCCAATGCTTGCTACATGGACTTGCAAGTACATTCTTTGGTGCAGTAAAATTGGGGCTTGCATAAGGGATGAATCCTTTGTTATAATTAATTTGATTCTCACATTTATGTTGAGTACTACATTCGATCAGTCACTTAAAATAGTCAATCATTTCTAGAATACATAGCTTCTATGTGAGATTCATGTCTTCAGAGACAATAATCAATGTTGCATGTTGTTTGTTTTGCAGTGATACTTATAAAATATAGAGAGATGCAAAATAGGAGCTAGTTACTTGCAACTTTGCTTCCCATATTTTACTGTTTGAAATCAAACATACAATATAAAATTAAAATTAGTGTTTTGTGCTAGTAAAAATTATCATAGACATATATTCAATAAAGAAAAAAATATTATAGAACCTTCTCTCATCTTTGAAAAAAAAAAATCTAACATACAGAGTAGTTAGTAAACAAATCACCATACATATCTGAAGAATAAATACATACAAAAAATGGTTGAAATCATAAACACTGAAAAACTACCATTTAGCAAAAAAACATCACATAGATGCTAACATTGATATCGTTTTAATGAAGCATAGTCTCTTCAGACTACAGAAATTTGCATATACTGCTAGAGATTGTTTGTTCAATGCATTTGAAGTGCTTCTGCACTTTCGTTACTCATCTATTGAACTCCGCAATGGAATAATAGACCATTTTCTCAATTGTCTACAGCGAAATGACACAGAGGCAAAAGAATCATACCAATATGAACTAGATCCTGTCATGTTATATCAACTTCATGGAATTCACGATGTTGACACATACCTTCATAAAATGCATTTTTCTGCTTCTAATAGCAATTTCCAATCTGAAAGAGGCCTATGGGGAGACACATTTTGCATACGATGGCTATCAAAGTGGTTGAACATACCATTTGGAGTCTGGTCACTGACAATGAAAACAAGGTATTTGTTCTTCAACCATCATCTAGATACAATTCCACTAAACATTTTGTTTCATGATACAGATCCTACTAGTGGACATTTTTAACCTCTATTACACAAAAGATTACCTAGATGCAACTTTGTGCCAAATTATTCCTTGTCGCCTATTTTCAAATATCTTGAAAACCATTATGAATCCATTATTCATGAAATGCAAATTCATGGATTGCACATAGCAAAAAAAACTATGTAGAAATGTGCTAATAGCATGTTCAGTGCAATTTGTCACTTAATAGCACCTGAATTTGATGAACAGTCTTTCAGAATCTACATTGTCCAATATTTTTGCAATGCACTGATGGGTAGGAATGAAGACACATTAAATTGTATATAAAAACACTTAACAAATGAAACTATACAAAGTCAAACAATGGTTGCAGGCTGGCAACAATATCTAATTAATATGGCAATGCCATATGAAAAAGGAGGAGTTGAGGGAACATCATTTTGCTTCCAATGGACATCGATCATATTCAATGTAAACATACAAATATGGTCATTTACCAGTAAAACCATTGTCAATTACTACCCATCAAAAAAAAATTTCAATCAAATGTACAACATATTATCATTCAAAACAAGTACATCACACATTCATTATGAACCACTACTGTCAAATCAAAATACAAATCAGTGCAATCTACAACATGGAATAGTACAAATGCATGAAAACACCAAGAATAAAATAAACTTGCGCAAATTGAAACAAATGATTCGTAAAAATAATCCAAATAAAATTGGACAAAATAGAAATAAAATAGCAAATAAAAATTGCTCATCACGAAAAATTACTCCCATAAAAATTTACAAAGAACGAATTGAAGACACACCAAAAATCAAATGTCCAATATGTAAGAAGTTGCAATTTCGAAAGAACATCTCAAACATTGGACTTGAATTAGAAAAAATGTACATAAACATATTTGGAAAACAGAAAACATTACATTTAAATATCATCTATAGATCTTGCAAAATAACACTTTCCAATGCAAAGTTGCCTCACTTTGCAACACCTGAACAAATAAGACGTAATAAACCATTGTGAACTGTAACAACACTTTCAGAGCTTGAGGAAAGTCTTGTCGCATTAAGAATTCCTTTTGCACAAATACGACAATGTGGCAACACGCAATCACAAATGGGCTTAACTGGTTCAATAATCAATGTACCTGTCCAGATGGACATTATCCAAAAAGCATTACCACAATTCATAAACAATACAATGACAATTTCTATTGCATTAAAACAATGACTAGAATACAAGAATGCATATCAAATAGGAAAAGTGCGTGTGCATAATGTCATGAGAGCACTTAAAGAACTATGTTCTCGAAATTTATATAAAACTGAAAACATTTCCATTAATAGAAATTGCAATCATATTCTTGAATTGAACAATAGAGATAATACATCCAAAGATGAGAACATTGATAGCAAAAGTGAAACGGATAGCATTTCGAAAAGTGAAAAACCAACTGAAACCTTAGTACATGGATTGATAGCTTCACAATGAATTCATGATTTACAAGACAAGATCATTGAAATAGCACCAGCTGAGGGACAACGACCACTTGGAATATTCAAAGACAAATATGCAGATGAAATGAGTTTCCCAACACTATTCTTTGGAGATCCACGTCACAATGATATAGTACAAAGATTTCGTTACCAAGAAATTGTAAAGTGGGAACTAATGCATTGTAGTGGTCAATTTTCCTATCACATCACAAATTTGTTCTTCAAGACAATGCGAATAATCATTGAAAAGGTCATGTCATGCATTTCGGTATGAATAAGGAAAGGAAAACTACAAGGAAGAAAGTCGTTACCAAAATATGTTAAGTACAAGCCCAAATTAGAAAAGTTACTAAAAGGTCACATTGGATACATAGATTTCAAACACATAATAATTTCTCCTGATTACCATCAACAAATGCAAAAACATATATTTGCAATGATATGGCAATTACGTCCTCCAACTTTCTTTGTTACATTAACAAGTGCAGAGCATCGTTGGAGTCCACCAGTAGAAACTCTTACTAAATTTCATAGCAATAGAAATAAAAAGAAACACATTGAAACAATTGAAGAATACAACATTGATTATCTTGTGAGAAAGGACCCAGTAACATGTACACGTTACTATAGACATAAGACAGATGCACTAAAGCAATTGATCTGTCAAGATAATACATTTTTTGGCAAAATATTAGATTACTACTTTGTAACTGAGTTCCAAAATAGAGGTAGTGCACATGAACATGCTCTTATATGGATAGAAAATTCTCTAGTATATGGAATTAATAGTAACTTAGAAATTGAAAACTTTTTGGACAACTATATAACTTGTAGCACAGATCACCTTGATTCGGAACTCGCAAAGATACATGAACATCATCATACCAAAAGCTATAAAAAAGGAAAAGCATCGCATTGTAGATACAAATTTCCAATGCCACCAATGAAAAGAACAAGGATCCTTGAACCAATTACTTCGCTAGATGACTCAATAAATGAAAAAGTTTTGTCCTTGCAAAGTACCTTAGAACAAAAACACTATGACAAATCAACTAGTCATGAAAATTTCTTAGATGAATTTCACTTAACAGAAACTAATCACATCAAATTAATAAAAAGTACATTAACACAACCAATGGTATTTTTGCAACAAAAACCATCAGAAATATAGAATAATAGCTTTGCATTCAATATTCCACACCTATGGAATGCAAATAAAGATGCTCAATATGTTCTAAATGCATATGTTGCAACTTCATATTGCAGTTCATATATGACCAAAGTTTACAAATCTATGAAAAATGATTCAAAAGGATACGACAAGAAAATGAAAAGAGAAAAATCGATGCTATTCAAATGATACGATCTCTAGGGAATGCCTTGCTTATCCTTCAACAAATTTCAGCTCAACAAGCAGTCCACATAGCTCTCTCCCTACCATTGAATCATAGTTCAAGAGAATGCAACTTTATAAAAACAGCACTAACAAATGAATGCACATTTATACTTAAACCAACCATTCTTCTGAAACAAATTCCTGACAACTCCAAAGATGTTATGTTCAATTCTATAATTTATTACTATATCAATAGGCCTAATCCTATTAAGCATGTATGTTTAGCTGAATTTGTATCAAAGTATAGGAAAGATGGAATGCCAATATCAAAAAGGAAGAAAGAAAAAGTAATTCGATTCATCAAATACAAAAAACACATTGACTATGAAAACTATTACAGAGAAAAACTTTTTCTATATGTTCCATTTGAAAACGATGAACATGCACTAAAGAAAACCTTGCCAACATGGAAGAGTGCATACATGTTGCATAAGAACACAATAAAGAGCAATGAAACTAAGTTCGCATACAACATGAACAAGAAATGGGGTGATTTGGAAGAAGCAATTCAAGAAATTGATAACAACACTGCAACTTCTAATCACACAATAAAAAAACCTCATATATCCAATGATGTTACTGAGAAGTATGAATTGGCTAAAGATTTGCAATTTCTCCAATGCAATGACAAAAAAAGACATCTTAACATTGGTTTTCAATTTACAGAACATCCATTTATGCTTAGTAATCAAGAATACTACAAGATTAGGAGAATGCTTAATAGAGAACAACAAGCAATTCTCAAAGACATTGCAATGAAAAAACGAAAGAACATAGACAAACCACTCTACTTATTTTTGACTGGAGGAGCTGGCACTGGAAAAACATTCACAGCAAAAGCAATATTTCAAATGCTCATGCGCATTTAAAATGAACATTACAATACAGACCCTTTGAAACCAAAGGGTTTGATATTATCATATACAGGTAAAGCTTCATATAATGCAGGTGGTGTGACAATTCATTCTACATTTCTAATGCCTTTCAACAAATCTAGTTTTATTCCACTTAGCAACGATGTATTAGACAACTTAACACAGCTATATGAATAATTAAGGGTCGTTCTCATTGATGAAGTATCTTTGATTGGAAGTTGTTTTCTATATCAAATTGATGATCGACTAAGAAACATTAAGCATAGTCAAACAAAATACTTTGGAAACATTGATATCATATTTTGTGGTGACCTGTACCAAGCACAACCTATACAAGATTCACTAATATTTGAACAACCTACAATAAAAAGGAAACCAATAACATATGACTTTTGGCAAGAACATGTAAAGTACTATGAATTGCACATTGCAATGCATCAAACAAATGAAATATTCATTGCCATTTTGAATAGGATGCGTATAAATAATCAAACAGAGGATGATTTGAATTACTTGAATAGAAATTGTATTTGAAATGCTCCAAATGATCCTACTTTCCCTTATCTATTTTTTAGGAATAGAGATGCAACATTACATAACAAGAAAGTGTTGTCTGTTGTTCCTGGTGATGAAATTGTAATTGATGCAATTGATTACAAAGAAGAAAACCATGGAAACATACCATCTCATGCACACATAGCAACATTGCCTTCAGAAATTTTCGTAAAACTTAACATGCTAGTTGAAATATATGCAGGAAACTACGACTTACAAGACGACCTAGTCAATGGTACAGATGGTATCATTAAAGCATATGTAAAATTAGACAACTTTGATGTACTATGGATCAAATTCTATGATGAATATGTTGGCCATCGACAAGCACATAAATTTTCTTTTCTATATACCCAACAAATTTGTAGCGATTGGACTCCAATATTGCGCACAACAAAGCCAGTTTCTGTATTAGCAAAAACGGGCAAATTGAAAATCAGAAAACAATTTCCAGTCCAACTAGCATGTGCACGTACAATACACAGATCACAAGGATTACACTAGACAATATTGCATTTGATCCTTTAGGAGTACAACGCCATGGATTAGTATATACAGCTCTCTGGTGTGAGAAACATAGAATCATTGTATTTGCTTAGTCAATTTAAGAAACAAAACTTCCGAATTCAACACAAAATTTCTCTTGAAATGGAAAGTTTACAAAGAAACACAAAGTGGCAACTAGACTACAATTATTCGTTATGAGAAACAAAAGCATGCATTTCAATTCTTTCTCTAAACACCCGTATTTTACCAATACATATTGATGATTTGTTAAATGACTATGATCTAATGCAATCTGACATCCTATGTTTACAAGAAACACATTTGAAAGATCCAATGCTACTAAAAGACTTGAAACATTAAATTGCATATCAAATTATAGTAAACATGGTTTGCTAATTTGTATGAAAAAGCATATAAAGATTTTGAAACATACTCACTTTGAAGAAAAAAACGTTGAAGCTACACTAGCAAATATGCTTCTTCATGGCATGGATATTATAGTTCTCAATGTCTCTGTTGCACCATATGCAGCATTGAGCGATACATTGAACCTTCTTTCAAAAGCATTATGCATCATACATTCAAATCAAACAATAGCAATTGTCGACGATTTCAACATCAATATGCTTGCAAGCAACAACAAAACAAACAAACTAAGATCACATATGCACAATTACAACCTTCATTTTCTTTTAGAGACAAATAACAATCAACAAATATCAATCATTGATCACATATGGTCAAACATAACTTGTAGCTATAAGACTTTTAGGTTAGATACATATTGGAGTGACCATGATACTATTTGTCTCATCATCGAAGACAGAAATGCAACATAAACATAGTGCAAATGAAACTAGTCTAATGCTTTTTCTAGTCAATATTGTCACACTTGCCTACTCATGTCCTTATTCTACAAATGAAATCAATAGTGAGTATTATTACCAATGATACCTTTAGTTTGTTTTTGAATAAGTTTTTGAAAGTTGCATCATAGCTTTTTAACACTACTATTACTTTGAGTTCTAATTCTATGTCTTGCAGATTTCTATTGCTTTGTATAATGAATCAAGCATGCAAAGAAAACTCACAAAAACAAACAAACACATCCAAGTTTTCTTATTACACCCAACTTACCTACTCTTTGATGCATATGTATAGACATATCTCTCTGTTTAACTGTTTATTTCTTTCTATGAAACTATTGCAACACCTATTCTTATATTTCTAGCACTGACTTTCATAGGATTGTTTTTCGTATAGAATTATATTATGCATCCATGATTTAACTCTCAAGCATAATAGAATTCATTTTAATCCTTGAATTTTTCTTGAAACTATAGTTATTGTGCCTACAGCTGGGCAACTCAAATCTGAATGTGGAAGCTTCATCTTATAGCTAATGGTTTAAACCCATACGATGCATATCAAGTAATCCTTGCACTAAGACCAATCAACTTAAATATGGTTAATATTTATAAGCGCTTGTAAATCTTAAAGCCCTCGGGCCCACCTATATATATTTATATATATATTGGCCATAGTTCAATGCAGACAATTTACCATTTTATTAAACCCCCGCATTACAACTCAAATTCCGTCGATGTTAATAATGCTTTAGTTCAAAACCCCAAGGCTTATGTTCGGGACCCCTATTTATAGTTTTCCTTCCTTGAAACGTTTAACTCATCGACACTTACATGTTGCTCTAAACATTTAACCCTGATTATTAACACATTACACTATATCTATTCCACATTTCATCAGATATTTCATTTCTAAATAATCCTTTCGATCTCGAATTAAACCAAGCGGATATATATGAATTCAATTGGGTCCCTGAACAACTAGAGCACTTACCATTCGATTGGACGCTT
This sequence comes from Pinus albicaulis, assembly GCA_034641835.2. Lineage (NCBI taxonomy): Eukaryota > Viridiplantae > Streptophyta > Pinopsida > Pinales > Pinaceae > Pinus > Pinus albicaulis. The sequence goes on from CM076575.1 coordinate 964,054,801, forward strand.
CATGGGCCATCGCGTTGTAATCCAATGATCCAACGATCATCGCGTAGCCAAACTGCCCAGATTTTATTTCTCCAACTCCACGCGACGAACTGGGTCCCAGCCCTTAATCTATCTTTCTCATCTGACGGCAGACAAGTAGTTGCATCAACTATAATGATCCAACGCACCCAAATGCATATCACGTGATTTAAATGCACGACTGTTAATTCACAAAATTTGCGAGATGGAAATGGTATGACAAAACCACTTTTCTCCACGTGTCAGCTAACTACATATATCGCGTTCAAAATTCAAATACGTCTTACCACCCTTTTGATGGTGCGATACCACTGGCATCGACTTCCGAACTACTTTCACTGTTTGCTCTCCGCGTGGTTCCATTTCTCTCTGACTCTTGTTGTCAATCTCTAAATTGTAATAGAGATAATACCAAATAGAAACTAAATTATTTCCAAAATTATAACTCTATTTCAGTTACATCAAACTCAATTATTCTATAATCCATATGCATTTTAATTCACATTGTACAATTTCAAGAGAATGTTTCCAATCTTATTCTTAATTCCCTTAATATTCCTTGTTATCTCTGTACTTTTATCTGTATGAATTTTTTTTGGTTTCTTTTGTGTTATTGTGTTTCTATTTTATTTTTGTTTGGGTGGTAGAAGGAGCACCAATCGCATCGGCAAAAAAACAAATTTCGATTAATACAATCGCAGGGCATAACTTAAAGTTGCGATTGCGATTTAAACAATCGCATCATAAGTGTTCACTCAACCCAAATCAAATAAAAACACGATCCAATTCTATTTTACCACATGTCTTATGTTAACTGTTCTATGTTGTGGGACCACCAGTCTTAAACCTATTCAAACTCTCGCACATCAAATCAAAACATCTCTGTTTACAATACAAAATGAGATTGCTCTGTTTTCTTTCAAAGTCTCTATTTTACCGTTACATTATGCCTTCTCCCACGATTCTACTTCCAATTTCCTGCATTCGTTCCAAATCCAACACGCTCAATTTCAAATCTGACTTCCATCAAGAAACAAATCAACTCAAATATTCTTCTGTACGGTTCTATGCAACGTTGTTCCTTCTTCAATTCATCAACTCAGTTATGATACACTTTCATTGCTGTGAAAACATAAAGCGAGCTTGATCAATTTCCTAGTTATCACAACAAAAACTAAGGCACCATGTTACGCAAACAACATCATTGAACACTTATTTGCTGGAAATTTTTGACTAGCAATGATCGATTGAGCTCCTACTTAAACTGGAAAAAAAAATCCAACACTCTGGTATAATAAAAATGTCAATTAATACGTCGTTGCTGAGAATTCTTGATAAAACTAGATCCATTCAGCTATTGAATTCTTGATTAGTATTACTGAGTGAATGTTCATCAATGTTTTCATGCCAATCAGTAGTGCCTAAAATTTCATGGATCTGTATCACATGAATTTACATGTTTCTATAGTACTAGACTTGATAAGTTTTATAACCTTATCCACTGCCTCGAATTTACAAATTATCACCTTGCTCTTTTATTTCTATATAATCTTCATAGGTATCAAATATTTTTATTTTTAGTTGTTAAAATTTAGCAGATGCTTCATCGTCGCGTTCAAGCACACCAATCAATGATATTGCATCTTTTCCATCTCGCAGTTATGGAGAACAAGCTACAATAGAAAAATAACAACAAACATCAGTTGGAACTGAATCAAAGAAGTAAGTAAATTTGAAACAAATTTTTACAAGTGCCATTGACATAGCATTTATATTTATCAACAATGTATTTTACCCATAACTATCTCTTTTGCCACATCAATATCATCAATACAAAGATCAGAACGACCATATTCAGACCCAGTTACAATTGAAGAACTAAACATTTGCAAAACTGGAAAAATGTTCAATGGAGATGTTATGGTCATTTATAGCACAAACCTTGATAAAGTCCACAAAGCACGACAAATACTATGTGCAGATTTGAAAGATGCTGAAGGAATCATGACAATCACATTCTCGATACCAATTGAGCTCATTGAAGAACATGAACAAAAAATATCACCAAGAAAAGCAATATCTATTACAAATTTCAAAGTTCTTCCTAAAACAAATTATGACCGCGGTGATTGTGATTGGATTTTGCCGCTAACTGAACTTAGCACTGTACAGAACATACCACCGATTTGCAAATATTACAAATTCATTCTAGATACAATAGTAAAACACCTTACAACAAATATAGAAACATATCCAATTGGAACAATTGCTGCAGTGGTGACAGCTGCATGGAAAATTGGTTTGCAATATACATTTTAAATTAAAGATGGAAATTTTGATGACAATAGAGCAACGGTAACATAAATTACTTTGCATTGTTTTTCTATTACTAGTTCCATCCTACATCTCATTTCCCTTTGAAAAAGAAAAATAACCTTCTGTGTTCTATTGCAGTTGCAGTTATTTGAAACATTTACACCACTCTACAGTGAAATTGAACAAGAATTGAAAAAAGGCCATTTTCCAATTATGTTATTCAAAAACATAACAAACAGAAAAGAACTCAAGGAGAGAACACTTTGAACAACTCAAGCTACATTCATCAAAAAATTGAATGCAGAAGCAGCAGAAGAACTTAGAAAATTGAACCCTCCAACATTCTCTGTAAGTACAAATGAAACAATATATCTACTTCTCAATATGCAATTGTTTGTTCATCTCTTTCCATCTTGACATATACTACTTGTCCTCCTCTATGAACAGATAAAAGGAACATTGACAACTGCAAGCATTTATTCTATGCCATTTGAACCAGTTTGTCTTGGATGCAATTCACCAATACCAACCTCTACAATGATAGAGCACACAACAGTTAATTGCCTTAAGTGCAATAAAAATTCGTCCTTTTCTTATTCACAGTGTCCTAATTGCATAATCAAGTCTAACAACACCAACTTGCAATGTTGCATCAGAAACAAATTGCTCTTGAAACAATTACTTCCCAACCTAGCAGGAATGTCTTTTCAAGACTATGTTCAAAAGAAACAAGAAACCATGTATATGCTACGCGATTTCAAAATAAATGGTACATTTACAATCAACGAAGACAACGAGATCCAATCTGTTGACAGCAACAAAAGCCCTACCAAAGCTAGGTATTCTTGTAATTATTCTTCATCTTTCAAGCAAAAATAAGATATATGCACTTTAAATTATGCTATCCAAAATAGCAACATTTGTACTAATTTTTCCCTCTTCTCTGCAGCCCCATCACTTCTACAAACACTGGCTACAACAAGAACACATAGTAATCCAGAAATCAGTCCAAAGCTCTCCTCAGTTTTTGTACCAGATTTTACTGCTCAGATTCTCCTCTCTCTAAGTGCAGCATGTCTGTAACATTTTTCTAGAACAAAAAAGCATGCAAATGCACATATGACAAAAAAGTTTTCATAGAAAAATTAGGAACAAAAATCACTAGTTATATTTATAGTCTTTCTTCTACCTATTTGCAAATACTTTCAGACTTAATATATGTATATTTACGGAAAATAGATTTTCCATTAGCCCTTTAAAAATATTTTCAGGCTTTATACATATATGTTTAATGAATAGAACCTCTCTTTACAATCTGACATTATATATATAAATACTATAAATCTATTTAAAGATCTTCTGAATGTATTTATAATGCCAATAGAAACGATTTTCTTCTGCAGGAATTGATTTAACTGTTGTCGAATTAGATCTACCTTGCCTTGGCTGTGATGTTATTTTACAATTATTTATTTATTGATTTTTTTAACATTATCTCTTCAACACACTTGAAAATCATTGTAGAATTAGGCATGCAGTTTAGTTAAAATCTCTTTTCAATCTCAAGTCGCAGATTGTTGTGTAGCTTCTATTTAATTGATAGCTAAGTTGCATATCAGATCAGAATTTGTTAAATAACATTTGTTAATTATATGTTGATTGAAGTTTACTAAGTTGATATCCAGTACTTGCATTGTATAAATTGGTTCGTTCACTCTTCACAGTGCTTGCATTGTATAAAATTATCATTTTACCAAAGGGAAACTTATTATGCCTTTTGTGAGCTCAAAAATTTATTTTTTTGATTGGTTCACCTCTCTTAGCACTGGTGTTAAATAAATTCTCTAATAGAAGAAACTTCTGATGCTTAAGTTCTTGTTGTTTTCACTTGACAAAATTTTACAACATTAATAATCTTTATCATTACAAATTGTGATTAATACAATTGGAGGGCATAAATTTGTGCCCGTGATGAAATATTAAAATGAGCTTATAAAAGCTCATCGTGTCCGCCAGAAGTTTTTGGGTATGCGCCCAAAACATTACGCGATATGGAAATCAAATCTGCCCCATAAGCATTTTGGTTCGGGAATTGAACTCGACCAAATGAAACTTCTGATTGAGCGATTGCGATTGCACCAATCACATCGACAAACAAACAAATTTCAATTCATATAATCGGAAGGCATAACTTAAAGTTGCGATTGCGATTTAAACAATCGCATCACAAGTGTTCACTCGGCCCAAATAAAATAAAAACGCGATCCAACTCTACTCTACCACGTGTCTTTTGCTAACTATACAACAATCCAAAACATATGTCTAATTCACCTTGGACATGGGGTTTAGTTGGAATATTAACGCAAAAGCATTTGATATGTGAACTTGTGACATAAAGTTGCGCGATGGAAATGCGATTACAAACCCACTCTCCTCCACGTTTCAGCGAACTACATATATCACGTTCTTTCTTTCACTTGGTTTATTCCGCCTCCCTTAGTCTATTTCAGGTTCAAACATAGCTCTCCAATTCACTGGGTGGATATTCACAGTTCAAATGACTTTGAGTTAACATCGATTTATTTCAACCCTATGTAGAAGCACAATTAACCCCGTTTACACAGAGCTTTAATTAACTCGTGCTCCACAGAGAATTCAAACAGCCTATATACACATAAACCTATCACAAGGTTTCATATTTCCAAGGTTAACTACAAACATTTTAATGATATTATATTTGGCATTCCACACTAACTTGCTTACGTGATGGACTGGAATATATCTTTAAATTAATCATAATATATACAAAGTGTTATAAAATATCTATTACCCTATATTATATTAAATAAATATTTAAGTGATTTTTATTGTTCACTATATTATATTAAATAAAAATATTTATTAAGAGATTTTTATTGTTCAACATTGATGTTGACATTTACTTATCCTTGAAAGCATACAATAAAAAGCTAAAACTATAATTTATTTGATTTTCAAGCTTCTAAGTCACACTTGTCTAAGTCATGTCATCTTAAACTTTGAGATTTTTTTTGCACGCCCTTGTCTAAGTAAAAATGCAACAATTATTTTTAATTTAATTTAACTATACTTTATTACAAAGCAAATCTCCATAAACATGCTCAAACTCAAATTGCGACATCTCTATAATTACACTAAGCGCCATGTAATAGCTACCCATAGACATTTTCAGTATCACATTGCAACATTACTATATTTAAATTAAGCGACAGGTAGTAGCTACCTTGTAGCCTTGTTATGAAATGAGATTCCAATTTCAAAATATATTTTAACATCTCAAGTAATAAGAATATAAGAAAATTTTAAATTATTTTATATAAATAATATTTTTTTTTAATTTTACGATAATTATACAAGTAAAAAATACAGTCTATATAAATTTAAAATTTAATAATAAAATTAGTTCAAATATATTACTAAATAATAAAAAAACTCTATTCTTACTATGGGTAAGGATTTTCAACTAATACATGAAGTCGTAAAACAATTTACAACCAATTGAGAATTCCTTCTAATATCCTAAATAATATAACAATTGAGAATCCGTTTTAATATTTTAAATAATATTTACATAGTTAATTTTAATATCTTAAATAATATTAAAATTATAAATTTATATAATTTACATCATATATATTCACATGTATAATTTAATAATCCATATGATTTTCAATATAATTTTGCTTTTTCCATTTAAATTTTTTTATATCTAAGTTTCCTTCATTTCGTTTTTAATTTTAAATTAGCATCTATATATATTAACCTTAAATTTATTAAATATTAAGAGATTACCTTAAATTTATTAAATATTAAGAGAGATTAAATTTTGTAATGTAATTTTTTTTACAATATAATATTGAAATAAATGTTTATGTTGGAGGAAATTTGATTATTTTCGGAATTTCATAGATATATGATAAACACAATAATTCAAACTAAATGAGAGTAAATATAAATAATAGAATATGTTAAAAGTGTATATAAAATAATGTGGATGAAGTAATAATATGAAAAAAAATTAATTTTTTTATTAAATGGAAAAAATGTGATAAGATTAGTCATGAGAAACTTCATTAATTACAAAATTACAAATTCTTTTTCGCCTAGAATCATGCACTTTTATTATATTTTAAATTACATGGTTAAATACCACAAATCATTAAGGTAAAAATTTATGAATGTTTGTATATGCTAAAGTCTAATTGTACAATTAGATTTTTATTTTGTTTTCTCCAACCTTTTAAATACCATGGGTAGATACCATGGTTTACTAAAACTATGGGGTTTTAAACTGCCAACAATAGAAAACAATTATTAACTATGGTGATTCACTAACATCCACTTGGTTCAATCCTCCCAGCTTAGGAAACAATGGTGTTTGTTGCATCAAATTTCCTCATTCGATGGAATTTTCATTCTAGTTAGCCATTGGACTTGATGAAGAATTTTCCCTACTTTAATAACTCAATTGATTTATATGTTCTATTGGTAAGTATAATTCATCCTTGTTTCCATAATATGATTAGTATTAGCTAATTTTAGTGAAAATAATATATGAATGAACCATCACATACATCCTCAACATGTCCTCCAATATCTTGTTGACCCTCTCAGTCTGTCCATCTTTCTTTGGATGATAACTTGTGCTGAAGGCTAACCTTGTGCCCAATCCTGCAAACAACTCCTTCCAAAACTTGGAAGTGAACTTTTCATCCCTCCCTAACATAATATTCTTTGAAACACCATGCAATCTGACCACATATCTGATGAACACCTCTGCCACATCACTAGCTGAATACATAGTCTTCATTGGAATGAAGTGTGCAACCTTTGTCAACCTGACCACAACAACCATGATGTAATCATGTTTTCTATATTTCTTGGGAAAACCTATGATGCAATACATGGAGATGACCTCCCATTTCCACTTTGGAATCATAATTGGGTGTAGTATTCCACTTGGATGCCTACACTCTTCCTTTACCTACTAACAATCCAAACATCCAGCGAAATAATTTGTCACATCCTTCTTTACATTCAAGCAATAATAAAACTTCCTAACTGCAGTCAATGTCTTTTGATAGCATGGGTGACCTGAATATGGTTTCGTATGAAACTCCGTCAAGATCACCTTCTTGAGCTCACTGCTGTATGGCACATATATCCTGTCTATAAATCTGATCAATCCATATGTTGTAAGACAATAGTACACATCATGTACACTTATTCATGTACTTGTACTCTGTTGTAACCTGTGCATGAGACCTCTATACCTGTTATCTTGTTGACCTACATGCAAGATCCTATCATGTAGATATGTCCCATAGGAACTCATAACTTCTATATGATTCACTTATATCCGCCTGCTAAGAGAATCTACAACCCCGTTCTCTTTTCCCATGATGTCCCTAATATCAAAGTCAATCTCACTGATCATGGGAAACCATCTAACTTGCCTGGAATTCATTTTCGGATGGTCAAACAAGTATCTCAACCCACAATGATCACTCCTCAGTACAAAAATCCTTCCAAGAAGATAATGCCTTCACATCTTCAATGCATGAATGATCGCTGCTAACTCAAGATCACATGTCAGATAATTCTTCTCGTGCTCATTCATTTTTTGTGACTCACAGCATACCACCTATCCTTCCTACATAAGAACTCCACGGAGTCCTCTCTTGCAAGCATATGTACATACCACAAACTCTTTATTCGGATATGCAAACTTTAACATTGGAGCATCTATCAACAACTTCTTCAAGTGCTCAAAACTAGATGCACATTCCACTATCCATTCAAACTTGTTACCTTTCCTTTGCAACGATGTAATAGGATAAGAAATCTATGATAAGTTCCCAATGAACCTCCTATAATAACATTCCAATCCCACAAATGAAATTACCTCATCCACACTCCTAGGATATCCCCACTCCATGATAGCCCTTATCTTTTTTGGATCTAAAGTTATGGCTTCCTTGGAAACAACATGTCCCAAGTAATTTTCTTCAGTTTGGAAGAAAGTACACTTGCTGAGCTTAGCATACAACTAATGCTCTGTCAACAATCTCAATACTTCTTCTAAGTGTTCAACATGCTCCTCTTCATTTTTAAAATATACAAATATATCATTAATGAACACAATATAAAAATTATTTACATAAGGATGCAACACACTATTCATCAAGCATATAAATGTAGCTAGAGCATTATTGAAACCAAATGGAACTAAAAAAAACTCATAGTACCCATGCCTAGTTCGGAAATTTGTCTTGTAAATGTCCTCTTCCTTGATGCATACCTGATGATATATGGATCTAAAATTAATCTTTGAGATCTATGTTGCTCCCTTTACTTGATCGAATAAGTCATCAGTCCTTGGCAATGGATACCTGTTCTTGATTGTCACCTTGTTCAACTTCTTGTAATCAATGCATAACCCGAGGGTGTCATCCTTATTCTTTAAAAACAATATCGGTGCACCGCAAGGTGATACACTTGGCCTAATGTTTCCCTTATTAAGCGTTTCCTTTATCTACAACTTCAACTCTACCAACTCTGGAGTGCTCATCCTATAAGGTGCTTTTGATGCTAGTGCTTCCCCTGGTACCAAATTAATAGAAACGTCTACTTCACTGTGAGGTGCCAATGCTGAAATATCTTTGGGAAACACATCCTAAAACTACTATAGAACTAGGTACCTGCTCAAAACGTTTGCATCTTCAACTTCCTTACCTTTTTCTCTAGAATATGCACTGCAAATAACACACACCATTTCCCATGACTACGCTTGACCTGCATAGTTGTAACCATTCTCATTGATGTTTCTTTATTCTTTCCTTGTAAAATCCTATGTTCCCCATTGTCATCCAAGAACTCAATGGCTTTTCCATAACAACCCACTTTATTCATGTGAATATATAACCAATCCATACCCAAGAAAATATTTTATGATCCTAATAGAAATACATTCAAATGCATGAATGTAGGCATACCATTTAGTAAAACTGCACAAGTTCTTACCCAATGATGAACTCACTTCCTAGTACCTATAGTCAGCTGCACTAACCAATATTTTGCATGCACTTCTTTATTCAAACCACACTTATCCACCAAGTCAAGACTAACATAACTATAATTAGATACAGGGTCAATCAAAATAGAAACAACTTAATCCTAAAGTTGATCGTCCATTTTAATGATAGATTCCTGATGGTTTTCCTACATATTATCCAGTGCCACATAAAGATACGAGGAAGACTCTGACCAACATCCCCAACAGTATGTGCCCCTTGTACATTATATATATGAGGCCTATGACCCTGATTCTACAGAAAATATCTCTTCAGATGCTCTTTACCACATTTCCAACACTCCAACCGTATAGTACCATCACCTCTATGTTGTTGCTGAGATCCATGTCCATGTCTAGATGCATTGAACTTATTTTGTGGTGCCACATTTTCTTTCTCCTCTGCAATATGAGGCCTTTCCCTTTCTTGCTGCTATTTACCTTTACCTTTATCTTTCCCTTTCCATCCTTGCTGATATTCATTCTTATGGTTCGAACTTTCATAACAATGCTTCAATTTCCCAATAAGTTCGTCTAGTGACTGAGGCTCATCATACTCAATCTGATTTCTAAATGTTAATGGAAAACCATTGGAAAACCTTTGAAATTTAGTTGTTTCGTTTTTGAGATATGGTACATACCTCAATATCTCCATGAACTTAGTCATGTATTCTTCATCTTTCATTGATCTCATCTTTATCTAATACAATTCTTTGGCCTTACTATCGTAGTACCTTTCTGATAAGTAATTCTCCCTGAAAAGCCTCTTGAATTCATGCCAAATCAAGTACTTTGTCCTGATGTCTCTAACCCACTTCACATCTTCCAACCATATATTTTCCTTACCTTTCAAGTTGAAGATAGCTACTATGGCCTTCATGTTATCTGTGTAATTATGAAACTCAAATAACTTCTTCATCCCAATTATACAAGCATGTGCATCTTCCGGATTCTTCAAATCTCCATCAAAAGTAGGTGGCTTTTCTTTCTTAAACTCATCTGTAAATTATCCTCTATCACTCATCCTGTAAGGATGATAATGATGATGATTATAATGCCTATCATAACTAGAACTAGAATAGTAGCTATGTCCATCATGTCTCTTATCTAGAGTATCCAACATCCTTTCATCTCTCACTCTGTCATCTCTATCCAACCTATGATCACCATGAGACCTAGTGTCATATGCCCCATTAGTCTAGTCCTCCTTCCCATGGTTGATCTGAAGTGGCCCATATTGCTGCAATTTTGACAAGCTATCAAGGAGTATGATTCTATCATTGTCTTCTTTACAACTCCTTATTTCTTCCTTCCAACTTCTCAGTGTGTCTGATAAGTAAGAAGAGCGCCCAACACCATGTTTCTCATTTGATTCATAGGGAGAATATTTGTAGTCTAACGTATTTCTAGTCATCTTTGATTTCTTCCTACACATAATACTATGCCAGCTAAACCAAATCATAATAAACCAGTGTATCTTATCACAATTCATGGAGGATATCTCATCTGCAAGATCAACCAAGTCAACGTAATACATGTATAGAAATAATCATAACAACATATAGGCATATAACAAATGAATGTGTCAACACATAAAAATCATTCTAGCTAAAGTCCAGTCATCAATGCATGACCATATCAACTGCACATACCAATGTACACGAAAAATACGCAAAAAAAAAAACATGTAAAAAATCATACACTCGTGAAGAGACCCTTTATTTCACATGACAACATCACTACAACCATGAATAACACTATACATATGCAACAAGCTTATAAACCACAAGGATGAGTAACACATGTACAACCGACATAAATGCATGACCAACAGACACCGCCCATCTAGTCCAAGGGGCGAACCATGCACTAATACCGCTTTGTAACACCCTCCTCCCATATCTACCCAAGTAATCATCCAACTAGGGTAAATATGTGACGAGAGACTACTATGATATGATTCAACCTCCTAGGTCACCTTAGGGAAGTGGAACCAACGACACACAACGACACATACCTTATACACCTACTACATGACACCCATGAGCCATGAAAACCTTCCAGAAGGCTAGCCCCTACATCAAGCTGGCCTTTTGAAGCATCAATTCCCCATTTTATCCCTTGACAAGACAATAATGTGACTGAAATCTCCTAGTCGCATGGATAAGCCCAGATCAGTGTGATTGTGGAATTTTTCACACAGTGTTGTGCCAGTGACTGCGGATTTTAAGCTAGATTCTAGGGTTGGGGCTAGACCCCTGCTTACAAATCCATGTAACTCTCATAATTCATAAATCATACAAGGAAAATTCTTGCAAACTAAAAGCTGACACCGGAAATAGGCCTGACCATCCCTAACCAAGACTGAAATTTCGTCAAACATGTCACAAAAATGTAATGTATAGGTATAAATAACATATATGTGCATAGAGGTGTCATACTTATCTGAGAATCACTAAGAAGCATTGTTCCCTTATATCATTAACTGCATTGCCATCTATTAGGCCATATATACATTCTTCATTCATTTTCAACTCAAAACATGATCAGAGCCATATATCATCACTATTATAATACATGATTATAAATAGCATAATAACAACAAAATATTGAGGAGATATCAACCATAGAATTCACATATAAACCAATACATTTACACATAATATACCAAGGAAAGAACTTCTCATTAATGAATGGAAAACGAACCTAGTATGGGACTACCATGTTCGACCCGACCATAGATTGGATGAGTCAAATACCCCTTCATCTAATCACTCGTGTTCCATATTCCAAGCATGAATGTGGGACTCAAATCGAAAGAACCAAACAGGGCTTCCTAAGGCTAAACCACCTCACCCTCATCAATAGAAACCAAGCTTTACCATAATCCATACCGGATCACGAGGCCAAAAAAATAAACATGTAATAACATGCTTTACCATGATATCCATTAGATCATTAGGTCAAAACAAACATGGATGCCACTGGATTTCTCCACCTAAACTGTGAGGAATTTTCCTGTTTCCTAGTCTCTAGGATTTATCACAATCCACAATCTAATTGAGGGATCACTAGGCCATAACCAAGACTCTAATATCCAGGACTTATAGTATATCCATTCCTGGAATTCCTGGACCTGATGGAGAGCACCCACCTCTAGTATTTAGTGTATATCCTGCCATTCACAGGTAGAGGATTCCTAGGCCCACTGAGGAAAAACAGTATCTAAATTTACCACAACCCATTTTCTGGTTCATGGGTTACTAGGTAATGTGTTCTTTCATTCAGATATCCACTTCACTAAGCTTTGAATCCATCCAGTAATCTAACTCAACCAAAAACATGAGAACCCAATCACACCATGGCTATCCGAAAATGGAAAGGCTAGGATAGAAAATAGTTGTCACGCCTGGGAAAACTCATGCCAATGACAAAAAGAGAACCAATAACAACCATGCAACACCATGCATGCCAAATCTAGCCGGAAACCATACATGTAAATCGATACCTGTAAATAATCCCACTGTAGCTACTTGATCCTGCTCTTCCTTGCTTTATTTTTTATTTCTTTTTTCCTTCTTTTCCTTTCTTGATCCAATACTGAAATGCTTCAAGAAAAATCTAAGTGTCTAAGAGTGAGAGAGAGAGGGAATAGACAAATGCATTCAAAACTAAACTCACAAAAAGGTACCAACTCATCCCGAGAAGCCTTTTTATTGATGATGCCTCTATTTTATTGATTTTCCATTATTTTCCATCATTTTCCCCCTCACATGCAACCTGTGACCTTTAACCTTCCTTTTCTCCTAATTTCCATTATGTTCATAAATAAAATGTCAATTAATTCCACTTTTCGTTTCCAAAGCCTTTGTCGTTGCCTTTGCTAATTTCCTTGGCCATAATACACCAAATGAACACCCACAATAGGATTTTTTTCCCAACATTTAGCTTGGAATAACTATCCCATAATCCATGGTTATTATTTTTCCTTTATTAAATTTTCATTACATGGATTTTTTCACTAGGGATGTTATATAAGTCGTTCACTTTTTTCCTAGTTCGACTTATAAAGATGATATTAGTAATTTATTAAATTTTTTCAGGGTTACTTGCACAATATGTTGTCTTTTATAAATTTGAAAAAGATACCCCTAATTGTCGTTATTCAAGGAGAGGGAAACCCTTCTGGGCATGGTTCTTGGTGCTGGCTAAGCGGGGTACCTATGCTCTACTTTAAATGAGTGTATTATTCTTAATTTCGATAGTAATTTTATTTTAATGTTCCATAGGAATTAAATATTTATTATATTCGAAATAACCCCATTTTTTTCTACACTGCACATTCCAATAAATTATTGGCTCGCAGCGACAGGTTGCCCTTCATCAAGTGAAAAAATTGTTTTGAAGGGTTCTCTTTCTCATATTCTACATATTTATTTTATTATTTTTCTCCAATTTTGTTGTCACAAATCCCTCTATTCCTCTTCTGCAATTACCTCCAACCCCTGTATACTCAAGGGTTTTCCTCTTGTGCACCTCAACATTAGTTCGAATGCTATCGTTCATTAGCCAACTGCTCTCACTCGTGCGAGGTCAATTATTTCGCATCATCTCTGCTTCTCAACAGAGTGTTTCACACCTAATGGTGATAATGTTGTCTTCTCTCCTGTATAGTGTATTTTCTTCTCTGTTAGGATCATTAATGGTTTATTTGGGTTCCTTCTAGCATGAATACATACTTATGAGATGAAACCCTTATTTTTTATGGGGTTAATTTGTTTCGTAATCTACTTCCTGTATGTAAATATTTAAGAGGGAACTTATACCTCTGTCTAGAAAAATACCCATACTTTCACTATAAAGTCCCAGGTGACATTATTTTAAGAGATATATTCTCATATTTCCTTTCTAAATTTAATTTATGAGTACAAATCCTTAATTACATGTATTTTGAAAGATTTTTTTCTGTGTATACTTGTCATGTCATTAAATTATTCTTTATTTGTTTTGAATTTTGTTTTGGATAACATTTCGAGTGATGGGTTATGGTAAAAATTTTGTAGTTTCCAAATTAAGTCTAAAGATAATGTTTACTACTACTATGATGAAATATATTATTTTCATAATGTCCATGTATGCACGTTTGAATAGTAAATCCCACAACTTCATTCTGCTATAGTGATTAAGAAAATGTTCATTATGGTTTCTAGGTACATGTTTCCATAATTAATCCAAGGATTTACTTTGGTATCTTTATGTATTTGAGTTATGAAACACTTCTCTAGGTGGTTTAGTTTCACTAGTTTTCAGCTCCAGAAATTTGTACCAAGGCTATCATGATTTCGATAGTATATTAGTACCATTCACTGCCTCATTTGGGATTGATGTCAAAAATATATCAGAATAACTCAACCACCTAGCTCAGACCATGTTATCAGTCCTTTCTTCCTCTAGAGGAAAGAATTCAGCATTTACCCCAGAATAATTGGTGTACCCATTTTTTCCGAGCTTCGCATTCTCTGTCTGAAGCTTGTGGGAAAGTGTTCATCTTCCAAGTTGTTTAAATATAACCTACTCGTCGAAATTCCTAATCCAATTAGATTTTGTCTCTGTTAAGAAACATATTTTATTAATGTTTTTTTTCATGTCTCTGTCATTGTATAATATTGGTTTGATATAGTTTATGCACACCAGTATTGGTTATCTAGTATTTTTATTTTCTATCATTTTGATATTTAAAACCAAGCCTCAAATTTGTAGTTGTGTCTCCATGTGAATTATAATTCATCTCTGGCAAGTCTTCTCATTTGAAATCTAGGAAAATATCCAGAACTTAATGAAGATATTTTGCTTAAAGATGCATTTATAATTACATATAACATAGCATGTTAACTAGGAAAATTAAACCACATGAAAAAGAAGTGGAAAAACATAAGAAAACATGAGATAAAGACACAACAATTTGATTACAGATTTCACACAATGTGGGTTACATCTATGGGCCCTGCTCAATAGTTGGGAGGCCTTTTTTATTAAGTGTCATTAAATAAATCAAGTACAAGCAACTTTACAAAAATGAACCTTAGACCTCCAATCTGGTTGATAATTTGAAAAATGGAGGGCTCATCTAGAGGAACGAATGTTTCCATTGAATTTATGGCGTGAAAGCATGCAAAATTGACTATAAACTTTCCCAATTATTACACCGGTACCTCTGGCACTCTAAAGGAATCTTTTGGAGATCAAGTGATTCTCCACATTTATGGTTCCTCTCCCTGGCCCGCTCCTGGTTCCACTGGTATGCTCCCCACCCTAGCTACTAGTCGAATGGTTTGAAAGGGTATTAAAAAAATTTATGGGAATATTTACAAACATAGGTCATTGGCCCATTGCTAAATCTTGGCAATGGAGGTAGGTAAGTCTGGGATTCAAACCTCACCAAGCCCCCATACATAGAACGACATGTATATTTTTTTTGAAATGTTGGCATTTGAATTTTTAATTGTTTATCTGGGGGCACTCAGGAGGTGGGTTGGCCAGGATGTTTGCATGAGTTCGAGCCCTACCTCCCTCACAATGTAGATACTTGGCAACAATTCTAGTGCTCAGGGTCGAGTCTGCTGGCGGGTGGCCCGTCCATTAACATATATATTGTTTGTAAAATTACCGACAGTGGATTGGCTTCACCTCCTTCCAACTCATTTATATTTTATTTATAATAGTACAACTGGTGGAGTGGGAGGGTCCAATGAGCCTCACGTGCCCCTTTTTTAATATTTTTTATTTCGGTTTTTTTTACAACCAATTGATCATTTATTATTTTTCCAAAAATAAGGGTTATTATGAATTTTAACCATTCTACAAATTCATCGATTTTCGATGGCCGAATTTTGTGCACCAGGTCCCTGTCATTTTGTTGCCTCCTTAAGCTTGTGACTTGGCCAAGTTTGACCAAAAAATTGAGCAACTATAACTTGACCATACCAAATAAGATTTGAGCATCATTAAAACCATTAGAATAAGGGCGATGAAAACTATGATCTGGTCCTAGTCTCATTTCCATCTGACAACTTTTATTTTTGAGTTATTTTCAAGGCCACTTGTACTTATGGATCCTCCTGGATCATTCCTCTACACTGAAGAGATTTTGGTCCTCCAAAGGCACGACGACATCCTGCATACTGCATGTGTATTCATCAAACCTCACTTTCAACATCATGCAAATCTGGTACATTCTTTGCAATCACATACAAAATCACATATAAATAAAATGGTTCCCCATACTTTCCAATATTTTATAGCATACTATTTGGTAAATTTTTTCATAATAGAAACCAATACCACAAATACTCACAAAAGGCCAAAAAGATCATCATTTCTTAAATAAGAGATTGAAAACACATCATCACTTTTACAATTATTCACAATTCATGATTTAGAAACTGTGTCCATGACATGACTATACCTAGTAAAACCATCTCTTACTTAACAAAGTGAATGGGTCATCTCCCTATGGTAGATTCACTTATTGAATATCTTCACCAGGTGGTTTCTTCATAAGTGGTTTATGGGTGTGGATTGTCTGACATGTAGTTTTCTGGTGTCCATCCTTGTTGCAATAAATACAATGATTCTTTCTCCTCCAAACCTTTTGGATCACCTTAGAATTCTTTCTCTTGGTGCATCTCTGATAAGTTCTCATAGAACCATCAATATCACTGGAATGTGATGAATTTCTCTCATCATCTATCGTTGGTTGGCCATTGGCTATCTTGGAGCATTCACCAACTTCCTTTCTAGCATATCTAAGCCCAGCATAATGAGGAAATTCCTCCACTATCATGGGTTTCACAACGCCTTGGCCATTAATGTCGATACCCTTTCCTTGATACCTCATTTTATTCAATAAATTTGATCCAATTCCTGTAGTATGTCTCTCAAAAGTAGCGAAATAATTATCATAAAAGGTACATGAGATTGAAGAATCACTTTTTACCTCAGCCTTGTTATCCTGCAACTTTTCCAAGGCCTCCTCCTTGGCTTACAACTGATGTTGCAACCTTTTTTTCTCCATCTCTGCTTCTTATAGGAGTCTCCATAGCTCAGAATTCTCTACCTGAATGCTTTGGTTTATTTATTTAAGTTCTTGCAGTCATGCCACATTTGGTTCCCTTTTCATATTTGGTACAACATCTACTGAAATATTTGTCTCATCACCCGAATTGGAACACAAATAGATGGATCCATCTACTGCAATCCAAAGGGATGCAAATTTCATTTCATCACCTTAATCTAATTCCAAGTTAATTGTTCCACTTCCTGTAAATACTGAAGCTTTTATCTTCTCATCCTCCTTTGGTTAAGACTCTTGGTATTCTTGCACAATTTCCACTATCTTCTACTTCTCTTTTCTATCATTCCTCTTAGGTCTCAATTCAGGATGCAGTTTCCAACAATTCTCTTCATCATTCCCTTCTTTCTCATAATGAGTACAAGAGGGCTTTTATTCTCTTATTCTAGTTATTGCTGCCCTCTTTGGCTAGTCAACCAGTTCATGTCCCCCCCAATTAAAATATGCACATCCTTAATTCTAGCTTCATCAAGAGTTTTAGGTTCAAATAATAATAGTGAATTATGCAAATAACTATGCAAAGAGCCTATATATTTCATCAACTTCTCAGGAGTGTCTACTGGAACATTCAATGATAGTGCTTGTTTTGTAAACTCCTCTCTAAATTTTTGGACATTTTTACTTTTAATTTATTCTTAATGTTTCCATTCCATCATGGCTTTCTATCTGTAACCCAATGGGTAAAATTTTCCCGTTAAAGTAGAAATTAACTTAGACCAAGATGAAATACGTTTATGTCTATTCTTAACACCTTGTTGCAGCTTTCCTCCCCACTAGATGACAAAAGTGCCACTTAATCGAAGAGATGCTAGCTGGATCTTGGCTTCATCATATTTTATTTTTTGTATGTGGTAATACACTTCAACGTCTCTTATCTAGTTATCTAGATTCTCTACATTAATTTCTCCACTAGATATAGGCAAATCATATTTGACATCCAACTTGAAAAATTCTTTCCTAGATGTATGTCTACGATGCCTGTTAGAATGATGAGAAGATGAAGAAGAAGAATAACTTTCATTGGTGTATGGAGAGGGAGGAGGGTCTTCTCCTCCACCTCCATGGTGTACGGATGCATAATCATCATCATGCTATTTCTTCTCAGGTTTGATTTTATTCTCATATTTTGCAAACAACTTGTCAACTTTCTCTGCCATGTTGAAGAAGATCTTGTGAAAACTTCACTCGTATTCATCTTGTGCCTCTTCTCTTTCCACAGTTTTTTTTCATGGTGCACACCCTGCTTCGAGATCAAAGGCCTTTTGTTTTCCTTCACATTTTTGGAGCTTGTTCCTGGTTAGCATTCATTCATGCAGTTCGCATTGAAAAAGACCTTCTATGATACCAAACTTGATCCAAGATATTTTTCTTAAAGATGCATTTATAATTACATATAACAAAGCTTGTTAGCAAGGAAAATTAAACCACATGAAAAAGTAGCGGAAAAACATAAGAAAATCAAAGATCAAGACACACCAATTTTATTACGGAGTTCACCCAATGTGGGCTACATCTCTAGGACCTAATAAATAGTAGGGAGGCCTTATTTTATTAAGTGGAGTCAAAGAAATCAAGTACAAGAAGCTTTACAAAAATGAACCTTACACCTCCAATCCGGATGATGTCTTGAAAACAGAGAGCTCATATGGAGAAATAGACATCCCCAATGAATTATTGGCACAAAAACATGCAAAATTGACTATAAACTTGCCCAATTTTGACACCAACACCTCTCGCACTCTAAAGGAATATTTTTGGCATAAAGTGATTCTCCCTGTTCATGGTTTCACTCCCTGGACCGCTCCCCGCCATCGTTGTTGGACGAATGATTTGAAAGGCTCTTAGATAAATTTATGGGTGGATTTCCCAGCAGATGGCGTTGGCCCATTGGTAAATATTGACAATGGAGGTGGGTAGGTCAGGGGTTCAAACTACAATGAGCCCCCATACATAGAACAACATGTATATTTGGTCAGGTGGGTTTGAGCCACGTCACACTCACAATGTAGACAATTACGAACGATTTTGGTGGTGGGGGTCAAGTCCGTTGGCCAGCGGCCTGCCCGTTAAGACATATATTGTTTGTACAATGACCGGGGGTGGTAGGGTTTAACCATATTCCACCCCAATTATATTTTATTTATAATAATACGACCAATGGGGTGGGCAGGTCTGGTGGGCTCGATCCACCCCTTTTTTAATATTTTTTCTTTTTTTTTTTACAACCAATTGATCATTTTTTATTTTTTCAAAAATAAGGGTTATCAAGCATTTTAACCATTCTACAAATTTGTCGATTTCCAATGGAAGGATTACGTGCGCCAAGTCCCTGTCATTTTGTTGCATCCTCAAGCCTACCACTTAACCAAGTTTGACCAAAACTTTGACCAGCTATAACTTGAACATATGAGCTTGGATTTGAGTTACATTCACACCGTTGGAATTAGGGTGAAAAGCACTATGATATGGTCTTGTTTTTCTTCCATCTTCCATCTTTTATTTTTGAGCTATTTTTAAGGCCACTTGTACTTCTAGATCCTCCCAAATCACTTAACAACAACAATCACACATAAGAGAACACCATGGAAACTCCCTAAATATAATTCACAATTTAATATCAATTTATTTAATTTACAATTAACTACCCAACTATTATTCTGATGAATTACTCTAAAAGGAAATCTAAAACTAAACTAAGAATCGTTTCGACCTAGGTGCTTACAATATCCATAACCCAACCCAAAACTAAAATCAATTCCAGCAATAATATATCGAGTAATTTTTTTTCTAATAGTAATAAAATTTAGGGTATTCTTACACTATTCATTCTAGAATTTCTTTAGAGAAAAATATTCTCATGGATGCATCAGTCAACAATTTATAAATCAATAATTTTGAACATAATCATTTATTTTATATCTATTTGTGAATTTCTTCATAGATATACAACCAATTCCATCTATCCATATTCAGTCATTTCTATGACCCATACAATATAGAATATAAATTCAATAAAATAGTTACACATTTTACAATTCCTATTGGATGCTTCGAAATTAACCAATATTCTCATAATTTTCATCAAACCAATAGTTAATAACTCTACAGAAATTTCTAATAATACTTATAACTAAAACTACTCTTGGCCGAAACACATTCATCCCAACCATGAACTGATCCTCCAGTTCCTACCAAGAAAAGATCTATTTCGAAAGGAATCAACACTCTCTTGTGATTCCAGATAAGGTATTTTATGCCTTACTTCCGTAGAATTTTTTTTCCTTAGCAACATCCCACTTTCTAGGGTCTGACAAACGACTAGCTTATGCTTTTCTCTTCTTCTTATTTTTCAAAAAAGGTATCTTCTCCTTTTTCTTTAAAGCTCTCCTTTTTCTCCCACGACGCTTTATTCAAGCTTACTCAGTGTTTTTTGCTACACTGAGTGATTTAATAGATTTATCTCCAGTCATATTAAATCTTATTAATTAACCCCTAAGGATTTTTTAGGAGTGACTTAAGGTAATAATGTCTTAATATTATCCGTGAACATTGGTTTCTGAATCTTGGAAATAATCTCTTTAACTAAAGTGTTGATTTCCCAAGTAATTTCCAATTTTCCTTTTCATTAATAAAATTAATTTATTACATCATCATACTTTATTGCTAATTTTCATTCGAGTTCACGATGGCTTTATAGCCATCAGAACTAAAATTAGTTCAATCTAGAAAAAAACATATTTACATAGAAACAAAGGGCTATTAGATCTTCCCCCTCTTTTTTAAATTAACACCGTCCTCGATGTTTATTTTTCATTTGATTCATTGAACCATGCTGGATAATATTATTTCATTATCTCCTCCCCCTCCCAAATATCCTCCTCAGCTGTAAAGTGCCTCCATTTCACTTTACCCAGAGTGACGACTCGATTCCAACGTAAGATCTATTTCCGATCTAAGATGTTGAGTGGCTTTGGTAAAAAATCTAGTTGGGGTTCCACTTGTATCGAATTCCAATCGATGACGTGAAAGTTATCATGAACATATTTCTTTAATAAATACACTTGAAATACACTGTGAACTTTAAAATTACTAGGAAAAGGCAGTTGATATGCTACTAGTCCAACTCTATCCAAGATTTCAAAAGGCCCACAGAACCGTGGTGCTAATTTGGCACATGTCCCGATTCTTAAGGTTCTCTTCCTTGGTTTTAATATTAAGTAAACATGGACTCCAATTTTAAATTCTTTATGGCTTATAAGTTCTTGTTTTCATAGCTTTTCTGCATGTCTTTTGCAACTTTGATGTTCTGTCTAATCTTCTATACTACCTGCTCCATTTCCTACAAAGCATCTGAATCTAATATCAATTGATCTTCCGGTTGACTCCAACTAAGTGGTGTATGAAATTTCCTGCCATATAATGCTTCTAAAGGACTCATTTTTATTAAAGTTTGATGGCTATTGTTATATGAAAATTATGCTAAATGGATAAGATCCTACCATTTAGTAGGTTTTTCCATGACGTACATTCACAACATATCCTCCAATATTTGATTGGTCCTTTCTGTCTTTCCATTTGTTTGAGGATGACATGCAGTGTTGAAATTTAATTGAGTTCCCATGCCCAAAAACAAATATTTCCAAAACTTCGTGGTAAATTTATCATCTCTATCTAATACTACCATCTTCAGTACTCCAAGTAGTCAGAAAATTTCCTTCATGAATATATTAGCAAATTGTGTCGTTCTAAAAGTTTACTGCACCAGTATAAAATATGTTTCTTTAGTGAAAGTGTCCACTGCCACCATGATGGAGTCATGTTGTCATTTTTTCCTTGGTAATCCTGTAATGAAATCCAATGAAATCAATTCCCACTTCCATTCAAGAATGGGCAGTGGGTTCAAAAATCCAGCAGTGAGTTGATGTTCCACCTTTACTTTATGGCATTCTATACATTTTTCTAAGTATTCTACCACCTCCTTTTTCATGCCTGGTGAAAATAATGTTTTTCTAAAAATTGTTATCATATTTTGGTATCCAAAATGGCCTACATATTCATCTAGTATAATTTATTTTAGAACACTCACATTGGGAATATAAAATCTATTTCGGCAGGTTAGCAATTTTGCTTTTTCAGAATTTTCAGCACATCCCCGAACTTCCATCTGTTGTACTTTTTGTTGAATTTATAGATAATTATGACCTTTTTGCACTAAATTTTTAATATGTTCCAAAAAAAATTTACTAATACTACTAACCTATACTCCCATCAAAGTATGAGCATGTATACTTAAAACATCAACTAGCTTGTTTTCTTTTCATTTTATGTCTTTAATGTCGAATTCAAACTCACTAACGAAATCTAGCCACCTTGCTTGTTTATCATTTAGATCGGGTTGGCTGAAAAATATTTCAGGATGATGTGATCCATTGCCAAGCTAAATTTTGTTCCTAACAAATAATGTCTCCACATTTTTAAATCATGTATCAGTGCTGCCAGTTCTAGATCATACACAACATAATTATTTTCATGTGGTTTCAACTTCCCAGACTCATAGGCTACTACTACATCTTCCTGCATCAACTCTCCCCTAAGTCCTTCCAAACATGCATCAGTAAAAAAATAAATTCCGAAATTGGATTTTCAATATTTAGTATAGGGGATACTGTCATGATTTGTTTTAACTTTTCAAAGTTCTCTTGGAATTTTTATGTCCATTCAAATTTCCTTCCTTTATTCTGTAAGGAAGTAATGTGAAAATCCAATTTTCTGAAGCCCACTATAAATCTTCGATAATATCTTGTGATTCCCGTAAATGAGTGAAATTTTGACACATTCTTAGGTATGGTCCAGTTCATAATAGCCCTAAAATTTTCATGATCAACATACAGTCCTTCCTTGGAAATGATCCAAATATTGTATTGTCTTTGTAAAACTCACATTTGTTGAATTTAGCATATAGATTATTTTCCTATCAGAGTTTGTAATAAATATTTCAAATGTTCTTTGTGTTCTTTTTTCATTTTTGGAATACACTAAAATGTCATCTATGAATACCAACACAAACCTATCAAGATACGTGTGGATTACATTTTTCATTAAACACATAAAGGTTTTTGGTGCATTAGTGAGACTAAAGGGGTGAAATCATAGTGACCATGTCCGGTTCTAAAAGTTATCTTATGGATATATTCATATTTTATTAACAGTTGGTGGTAGCATGTTCTTAAATAAATCTTTGAAAATATAGTTGCTCCCCTCACTTGATGGAATAAATCATCAATTTGGGGAAGTGAGTATTTATGTTTGAGAGTTAACTTATTCAATTGACAATAATCGATGCACATTATAAATGTGCCATCCTTTTTCTTGAAAAATAGTATTGGGCCCCCCCATGGTGAAATAATGGATCTAATGTAACCTTCGTCTAGCAGGTCCTATAACTACATTTTTAATTCTAGTAACTCGAGTATGCTCATTCACTAAGGAGATTTAGATACGGGGGTGCCACCTGGGACTAAATTCATAGAGAAATTTATGCCTCTACAAGGGAGTAAACTTAGAATTTCCTCTAGAAAAACATATTATAATTCAATGATAACAAGTAAGGTCTCTAACTTTTTTGTATTTTTTTTCTCGTTTGTTGCCACCTGCACCATGTATATCTCACATCCTTTTCTTGAATTCCTTTCTAGATGTAAGGATGAAATTTTTCGGATGGATCTTGGTTTATTTTTACTTCTAATTAACCTAGCTTTCCCCTCTTGACCCATGAAACTCATTGTTTTCTCCAAAAAATTTATAACAACTCCTTGTTTCTCCAATTAGTCCATGCCTATTAATAAATCATAGGATCCTGAAGGAATAATGTTTAATTTTTTTTTCTCCATGATAAAAATTTAAATCAATGACACACTGTCTTATTTGATTGGTTACTTTTCTATAGGTACGAGTGGCTAACTCTACCAACCATGCATTCTTAAAATTTTTAGGTTTTAATTTACATTTTTCCACCATTTCAGGACTAATGTAACTTAGGCTAACCCCTAGATCAATTAAAATGGAAACATATTGGTTTAAAATGGTACCTTAAATCTTAATCATTGTATATTGGTGCTTAGCCTATCTTTCCTCTAGTTCCACGCTGATCCTGGGAATATTTTTGGCAACATCATTCACAATTGTTGCTTCATGGACCACTTGAATATTCTCGATAGATCATGGATTATGCAGACAGTCCCTTAAAAATTCTGGTTCCCCGCAACCCCAAAAGTTCAGCGATTGTCTTTCCTTCACCCCACTTCTCTTTCTTCTATTTATTTCTATGGTTTTTGACCTAGTATCTGAATGTGCAGGTTGCTTTACATTTCCCTTGCTGAATTTCTTCCTATGATGATCATTTCGAAAATTCATAAGATAAGGAGGTTTCTATCTTTTTACTCTCATTACAAACTTGGTTTTGTCCTTATTCTGCCATGGTTTTAAACCTTATCCTCTATTATTGAACTGATGATAGCACAACCTGATTTTTCTTACTACCTCTTCCATTGAATTAGGATTTTCAAACTCAATCCTTTTTTTGTAAGGTGTTAGTACACATTTGAAAAAACACTGTACCTTAACTTTCTATTCTTTAATATAGGGAACATACCATAATAAGTTTGTAAATTTTTCTACAAACTAATCCATAGTTAGTTGTCCCAACCTTAACTCATGGAATTACTTAGCATGATTGTCATACTATCTCTCACTCACTGAAGGTGAAAATGTGAAGCTGGGTTACACTTTTTGCCCTTTTTTAAGAAAAAATTTTCATTTTTTCCGGTTCTTCAACTTTCTGCAAACTATAACAATTTTTCTGTGTAGAATTTCATTTTGCGATAAAAATAAAAGCTGTGAGAAATTTTGTTAGCTTTCTATTACTTATTTTTTGAAATTTTTTTATGCAGATTTGATATGTCAACTTAGCGTTTCTTTGAGTGTGTGTTTCTTAACAATCAAAGGATTCATAAGAAGTCATGTTATGATGCAATGTTGTATTCATTGAAAATTTGTGTTTTTGAAAAAACAAAATGTGTTACAACAATCTAGACAGAGTCTATTTTGTTTTTGTCATATTTACAAAGCCAATGGATGCATATCATAATTACTAGAATTTTTTGAACTGGTCCAATACGAAAAACTGTGTATTTTGGATATGTTTTGCGTCGCAAGAAATTTCTTAACATATAAGTTATAAACTAAAAATCTAAAAGCTACCCATTAGAGACGACGGACCAATGTAATGCCCCATAATTTTTTCAATTTTTTTTACAATATATTTTGGGAGATACAAAATTTTGATTTCACTGAATCACGACGACCCTCATAAATTATTTGCACCTATTTTATTAGAAAAATAATTAAAATTAATAAACGTTTATGAAATTCCATAAAAGTTATATTTCCTGAAAGTAGATTCAATTCTGAAAATGCTTGTCTTGGTTTCGACAGTTAATTAACAACCTTTCATGGAGTTTAATCAGTCCAAAGTTGCAGAACCGTTTTCAGAGCCTGCTTTTGCGTAATTGGTGACGCGTTAGTTCGGTCGAACTTTTAGTCCAAGTTCGGCCGAACTATGTTTTCCGCTTAAGAGTCGTTAACTCTAACGTATTAATAGTTCGGCCGAACTTTTTAACAAAAGTTCGGCCGAACTATTGTATAACTCTCCGTCGGCTGGAAAGTTTTGTGGAGCCCCCTACTAAAAACACATTTCGCGTCAATATAAATTTCCGCGAAATGATTCACAATTTTCGCACATTTCGCACACTTCATCTCATTTTACAAAGATCTTGGTTTGGGTTCAAAAGATTTTCTTTAAGGTTTGGGTTAAAGAGCATTTCTTGGAAGCAAAATGATTTTACAAAATCTTGGTTTGGGTTCAAAGATTTTCTTCAAGGTTTGAGTTTAAGAGCATTTCTTGGAAGCAAATTGATTTTACAATTTTGGGTTTACAGAATTTTTTTGGAGGACATTTCTCGGAGGTGACGTGATTTTGGCAAAAATTGTAAAAAATTTCTTGGACGTACATTCAAAAGACATTTCTTGGAGGTATGTATGTGTTTTGAGTTAAAGTAAATCTTTTGAATTTCGTTTCATTTTTATAAGACATTTTTCTCTCGAATTTTTTAAAGTCTGTGTTTTGGATTGGAGTATGTATTTTTTACAAAAAATTTACACTGAATTTTTTTAAATTAAATCTTTTGTGATATTTTTTGTAATTGAGTTATTGTCTAATATTTTGAAGGAAATTTTTTGAACTTCATACCCTATTATCATGGGAAATCGAAGAACTTGTGCGAGAAAATATGATCGAAAAAGAGACCCTGAGACACGTATAGAAGAAATGAGACAATCTCGCAAAAGAAAGTTAGAAGCCCTCGCAAATATTGAGGAGGAAAATCAACCTCAAGAGGAAAATCAACCTCAAGCAGAAATTGAAGCAGGTATGTAAATGTAAATATTATGATCTATTGATATATATTTAAAATTTTCCTAATGTAAAATGTGAAGCTTAATTTTTATTTGATGAACTAGTTTGAAAAATATTTTGTTTAATGTAAACAGACAGAGATATTCCTCAAAATATTTAAGAAGAAAATCAACCTCAAGCAGAAATTGAAGCAGGTATGTAAATGTAAATATTATGATCTATTGATATATTTAAAATTTTTCTAATGTAAAAGGTGAAACTTAATTTTTATTTGATGAAATAATTTGAAAAATATTTTGTTTAATGTAAACAGACAGAGATACTCCTCAAAATATTGAAGAAGAAAATCAACCTCAAGCAGAAATTGAAGCGGGTATGTAAATGTAAATATTATGATCTATTGATATATTTAAAATTTTCCTAATATTTATTGACATATTTATTAATTTAGTGATTTATTGAATATGTACTATTTTTTCGAATATGTACAGATGAAATCACTATCGATAATGAGATCTTAGAAAATGTTGACACTCACACATATGGAGATAAAAAACCTGACCATGTTATACGATATCGTGTCAACTGCATTTTTAAAGATTATTTCTTAAATGAGTGAGTGATAGTTCAAGCTCAAATTTTGAAAGGTCTCCTATCATCAAAGAAATTAAAAGAAGCAACGACACTATTGGGTATTCGAAAATCAACCAAAGATAAAAAAATGAAGGAAAAGGTGATAAAAAATGTGAGTAGTGCTATAAAGTCAATTAAGAGATCTAGAGATAAATATGTTTCAAATATACGTATAGGAATACAGATGGCAATGGTTTCACCAAGTACTCAAGAGAATCGTTTGATAACATCTATGGCACGAGCATTGGGAACCTCGCGAAAAACTCTGCACAAACATTGAAAATTTCGACTGCAAATAGATGTAAATGATGAACTCGCTTGTTGGAGAGCTATTTGTAGGAAACCATACAAAGATAGACTTGGAGAAGATGTTAAAAAAATAATATATGAATATTGGAAGAACAATTCGCATGTTTCACCAACTGCAAGACATGTGATGTGAAGAAGAATAGCACGAAATCAATACGAAGAACATGAAAAACATCTCTTGGAAACCACTCAGATAGAGTTATTCAACAAGTTCAAAGAAGAGAATCATCAAATTCATGTTTCACTCAGTGCTTTTGTTCAACAAAAACCATGGTATGTAAAACCTATCACCGTATGTGACACTTGTTGTTGTCGTTATCATGTGGAATTTGAGTTATATTATGACACATTCCTTGATTTCGGTAGAACATTATGGAAGGATTCACCTCCTCCTTCCACTATCCGTGAATTCATATCTCAAATTCTATGTGAAAGAGAAAGCGATGAACTGTTTTACAAAAAGAAATGTGTTGGTGGTAAAAAATGCGATGATTGTGGAAATTTGACTAAATTTCAAAACAAATATCGTATTGATATAAATGATCAATCATTGTCCAACATGAAAGTGAAATGGAAGAGATATGAATATATCGGTACATCGATTCAATGTGCAAATAGTGTTAAAAGAATCGAATTACGAGAAGACGAAATTTTTCTGATAGACTTTTTGAGAAAGTTTGAGGCAGAAATTTACAAATACACCAAACATTCCCATAGAGCTCGATGGCAAGACTTGCAATTCAAAAAATATTGTGAATTTTTTCCACCAGGGACCATTTTGTCAGTGATTGATTTTGTAGAAAACTACACATTTGTTCCACAAAAAGAAATTCAGAGTGAATACTATCATTCTGACCAAGTCTCCATGCTCGTCCATATTCTATATAGACATGCTGAACAAAATGTCGATCATATAGAAAGCACGAGTGAAAATCGACATATCATTAAAGAATATCACTTTTATATCAGTGACGATCGTACACATCATACATGTTTTGTACAACATTGTTTTGGAAGAATTTATGATTCATTGAAAAATCGTGGAATAACATTCAATGAACATTGGATATGGTCAGACGGATGCGCAGGTCAATTCAAATCTGCACGATCATTCTTTTGGTTGTGTTGTCTTCATAAGAAAACCTACATTAAACATTGTTGGAATTTCTTTGAGACTGGCCATGGAAAAGGAGAACATGACGGTGCAAGAGCATGCATAAAATGAGTACTTCGAAGATATTAAATGAACCACTCTGCACGCCGACTTGTGAACGCTGAAGAAGTTGTTCAATGGTGCATCACTGCTCTAAGCCATGAAATTAACCCATCAAGAGAAGTGCGAAGGTACATTCAATTTAATTTATATTGGAAATCTAATTTTAAACATTGTACATTTATCATGCAATGATTATTTTTAATTGTATTTTGATATCATATTTACAAATTCTTTTTCTAATTTTCCATATAAAGGTTTTTTTGGCATATTGGAATCGGAGACGTAGATAGATCAATTGGAAATGACGTTGAAACAATAAAAGGGACTCGAAAATGGCATTCAATTCAAACAAAGTTGTCCACAAATGTGTTTGCATTGGATAAAAGAAAATATTCCTGTTTTTGTGATGTTTGCATAGACAACACAAAATCGAATGACGTTTGTGAAAACAAAATGTACGTGAACGATTGGAAACATACAGAGCTAAATACAAAGGGAAAAATCTCTGTTGCAATGTTTGAAGAAATGCAATCAGAAGAAACTACAATATCATCTGATGGTGATCGAGTTTCTGATCTTGTTAGAGAAGGTAACATTTGAATTACTTTCTAATGATTTAAAGATCTAGAAATAAATTTAAATATGCATAATTAAATGTTAAATTTATTTTATTGTGCGGGAGATGTTTTTGCTGTAATTGCACCTATTGACAACGATGAAAATGTGAAGTATTATTTGATGCGTTGCACTGAACAAAAAATGAAATTATTACAAGACTATAATGATCACGGATTTCAGTATGACAAAGGGTCTATTATACTGAAAGGTTATTTTTTCAAACAAACTCGTCAAAATGGAGACTTTGTTTACTTCGAAGACTATGAACCTGATTCCATAAGTTGTCAATATAGTCACTTGGTGTGTGCAGCACGCATAAAGTTGATAGAAGTTCAATCAAAGAAAAAAATCGAAAATTAAGAAATGGAAAATGTCAAAATCCGATCATGAACGGATTATTGAGGATGGAATTCCATTAGAATTTTTTTGAGTGAAG
The DNA here is from genome assembly GCA_034641835.2 of Pinus albicaulis. Classification (NCBI taxonomy): domain Eukaryota; kingdom Viridiplantae; phylum Streptophyta; class Pinopsida; order Pinales; family Pinaceae; genus Pinus; species Pinus albicaulis. The sequence goes on from CM076575.1 coordinate 964,085,061, forward strand.
TGTCCAAAAATTTATTATCTTTGGATTAAATATGTTTTAGAACTTCAAGTAGTCAAATAAAAATTGAGTTGCTTATGTTATTTGTGGTTTGCACATGTTACAAATTGTTTGGGTACAAGAACGTGCTCTAGTATCAACTGAAAGTAGTTTTTCTATACATGTGCATTGATGAAAAATGTTATATGTATTGGATATCTATATATATATATATATATATATATATATGTGTGTGTGTGTGTGTGTGTGTATATTCTAGAATGAAATTAATTGTTCTTGTATATGTTTTCCGACCGTATGGTACAAATTATTTCACTTTATTTTGTAAGGTCAGATTCGGTCCCCATATGGCCTAGCCTCCAAGGGACGAGATAACAAGTGGTTGTCCCCACTTGCCCAAATCTCAGCTTTTAAGTACAATTTTACTGTTTATGGCAGACATCTTACATGATGTCTTAGCCAAGGATAGATTCTCTTTGTTTCAAGTTCCCAGTAAAAGTTGTCACCGAATGACCTACTAGGATATTATAAATACTAGCTTTGTAAAATCATTTGGCATTCGGAAAAATTCGAAAGTCTTAGACTTTCAATCAATTTAAAGTATCATTCACCCTAGGGAGTGTAAAATATTCAATGTAGGTTGGTGACGATGCTCACTCCTAGCTTGAAGCAGCTCCAATGACCAATTATTTAATGAATTCCAATGCAGTAGACCAAAGTTGGTGACCCACTTGGTTTTTCACCCAAGAAATTCCAAGGTACTCTTCTTACCTTTGGCCCCCAAAGCTACAATGGAATTATAGGAAGGTGACGAATTTTTTTTTCATTGATAGGAATTTGGTCACATCCCTTATCTCCCCTTATCAAAAAGTTCCTATCTACTACATTATCCAGCATGTACTCAAGATCACTATTTCGTAATTAGAATATCAAAATATCATAAGTTCTCACAAAAATACATGTAATGCCATTACGACACTCATCTAACAATGGGGAGCTCAAAACCTAGTTAGCTCCTCGTCCCCTTAATAATAATGTGTTTAATTTAGTCTTTTAGGTGAGGATTAGGTGTGAATCTTGTTTTCACATAAAAAAATAATTAATTGTTTAATTCCATAAATTTTATTATTCACCAAAATACATGTCATATCCACTATTTGTCTCTCCTACAAATTCCCATTATTTTATTAAAATATATGATTTTATCTCACCCAACTATCACATGTTCCTAAATTTACTCCTAATTGTTCCCTATGCCCTAAATCTACTCCTAATTGTTCCCTACGCTGCTTTTCCCTTACTTATTTTTAGAAAGTTATTTTCCTAGATCCATCATAACTATGGATCTATCAAGCGTCGATAGGGATCAAATATCTAGAGGTGAAAACCTCTTTTTTGAGTGCAAAACTTGAAGAAAGGTTTGCACCTCAAGAGATTTGATCCCTCTCGGCGCTTGATAGATCCGTAGTTAAGATGGATCTAAGTTGGTTTCAGTCGTGTGCAACCAAGGAAAAACTATCGTTAATATGAGAAACATATGATTAATTTTATCAATAATATGTAAATACATCTAATATTAATATAACCATTTTAAATATGCTAAATATGTTTGAGATTTATCAAGTCATTTTAATTTTAAATTTTCTTAGTTACCTCAATTTGTTTAGATGATAAATATTGTAGAATAACTTTAATAATGGAAAATGATCAAATAAAATTTTTGAATGCGAAGTGACAATGTAATAATATTGAATGATAGAATGTGAATAATTAGAATGTAATCAATTACAAATAGCATTTATTGTGATCAATCTTAAACTATTTTCTTCTTCTATTCTTATTGTCACCCTTATTAGTTTTGTCATCTTTCCGTATTGATTATATTAAAAAGAAATTATAAATCATAAATCATAAAACATTTAAATATTTAGCTTGAACTCTTGTAGTAAACACCATACCTCAAGTCTCTCTTGCTCTCCAATATTATTAGGTTTAATTATTATAACACAAAAATCATTCTACATTGTCAATAAATTTTTGCGCTTACACTGAAATCAATGAACACTATTAATCCAATGACTTTACAAGTAATGTACCATCATACATGCAATTATATCAAATCAGAAATCAACATATACAATGAAATCAATGGGGATTGTCTTGTTACAAGTAACATTTCAATTTACCACATGTGCAAATGTAGATTGAAACCATCCAAAACTTTAAGTTGTAGATTGAAACCATCCAAAACTTTAAGTTTTAAAACCCTTTTGATTATATATTGTGCAACATTAAAACATTAAACATTTAAAATTCATTAAATATCACATGCAAAATGTAGATTGAAACCATCCAAAACTTGAGTTTTAAAAACTTCACATGCCATGCCAATTATAATTCAACTATCCAACAAAAACATTTAACATTAAATATCACATGCCAAATGTAGTTCAGATGACAACATTACTTCACATTCACATGCCAAAAGTACTAAAACCATCCAAAAATTAAATAAAACTAATTATATAATAACAATGTAATAAAATATGTCCAAAAATTGTAAATCTCACTTGAGTATCAAACTGTATCAAGTTTAACAAATTTTAAAACCATCTAAATTTTGAAATCAAATCTACTGTAAATCATGTCCATCAAATGGAGGATCTAGCGTCTGGGTCTCAGCCCGCGCCCTATCCTGTGAATAGGAAACCTACATACACAATGCACATGTACTTGAACATTAAAATTTGAAGTTTTAAAAATGAATGAGAATATATATATCTAGAACTTCATGTAAAAAAAAAAATATAACAAAAAAATCATGCAATACCTCATAAGGTTCCCTCTCCAATTGATGAACAGGTTCTCCCATAGGAACATATGCAGTGGTAAACTGTACAATATACATGTACAGTTAAATATATATATATATATAGATACAATTTATATAATTTAAAAATTTTCAAATGAAAATGCACGTGTACATATATAAACTTATTTTCAATAATATTAAAAAAAGGAACTAAAGACAACTTTTTCAAATGATGTGGATGTTCCTATCTCCATCGCTAGAGTCCACGGATTAAAGAAATATTCTATAGGAACCTAAATTCAAAAAATTTTAAATAACTCAAAATATAGATCTCTCTCTCTCTCTCTCTCTCTCTCTCTCTCTCTCTCTCTATATATATATATATATATATATCTCAATTTTTAATGGAACTTTTTGAGGTAGAATATATATATATATATATATAACTTTTAAACATAAATTTTAAACTTGTGAAAAATTGTCCATACTTGTGGCTCATCTCCCAATGAAGTAGAAGGTACATCTCCTAAGGAAGAAGAAGGTACCGCCATCCCAAAAACATCAGACGGAATCGGTACCTGTTAAAACATTTTATCAAATTATATATATACATACATGTACATGTGTGGCAACAAATATTTATTTTAGAGTCACTTAAAAAACACTAACATACATGTGCCAACATATCATGATGGTCAGACCCATATGCATCGTTTGAACCGGAGGTCCTGAACATAATATTAACATTTTCATCACGCATCATGCCTGAGAACTGCAAATGGTGTTTTAACATATAATCATACATTTTTGTTAGATTAATGTACACATACAAGTAAATGTATACATGTACATACACATGTATTTATTACAAATTGTACACATGTATATGTAAATATAATTTCAAACCCTAAGGTCACTAACACATACCGTTCTGGTGCCCTCTTCCTCATGAAAAATTAGGTCTTACAGACCATTGCGACAATTTATTGCATATGTTCGGAGATCTTCAACATTCATGTTGTAAATCTCCTCATCTGTACGATAAACAAAATTGGCACGTGCATTTTCACGTGCTCTTTGTCGATTTAAACAAAGATCGACTCCACTCAATCCGTTATGAACATTGTCAATCATAGCATCTCTTGCTTCTCGACTTATTTGAGAAGTCGCATCCATCTCTGATCGCAGGGTTTCGACTCGAAACGGTCGACTCACCAATGGCGGCTCAGGGCGAGGCAAATCCACATCTCGCTTAGCGCCATTACGTTGATATAATCGACCTCTCCCTGGGCCAAAAAATTC